>PVKE010032794.1:0-18281 GCA_004027555.1 Craseonycteris thonglongyai
CAGGGCTGCTGCAATAGCTACACATTGACAGTGCCCCCATTATTCACGCCCCCAACCCCAAGTGTCATTTAATGTCACATTCAAAATAGGTCACTCATGCTGAGGCTGCTGGAGGTGAAAATTTCACAGCAGTGGTAATAAATATAAGTGCTTGGGTTTAAGCAAATCTCCAAAGGGAGTGGCCTCTCCAAGCAATCCCCTTCTAAACATCTTTCATGAAATCCCCGTTATGTTTTCATTCGTGGTAGCAGGAAGAAGTACCAGGGCTGTGAGATGATGGCCTTATGAATTTCATTGGCTCTCCCTCAAGGAGCCTCAAGGGGCTATTTGAGGAAGATCAACTGAACACCTGCTCTCAAATGTTCCCTGCAGCCAAAACGGTGGCCAAATCAGAAGGGAAAAAGGAATTCAAGTTCAGCAGCTGGAGGCCACGTGCCGCTGTGTTTCACAGACACGCGGACTCTTCATCACTCAGCGCTCAGAGGCCCTCTTGTCAGCACAGATCTAGCATTCAATTCAAGGGCCTGGAAGAACGCAAATATTTGACTGGCTATTTCAGTGTTTGGAGATGTTCTTTTCAAGGTTTTTGAGGATACGAAAGACTACTTAAGGGAGGAAGAAAATTTTTCCCTAGGATTAGAATAAAGAGAAGTGATTGAAGACATTGCTTGGGGGATTTGAGTTAAAATAAGAACAAATGTGCTGACTGTAAGCTCTTCACTGTTGAATGGGTGTGTGAGTGAGTGAGGGATGCAGTTAAGCAAAAGGATTGACCCCTTTGCCTGCTTTTTATGAGGAGGAAAGACCAAAGACCTCTTTAGGTCTCTTCCAGCTGAGAGTCAATGGATGTGCAGCCTTAGAACAAAAGAGCAAGACGTGCACGCTTCTTCACTTGGTGAGCACAGCACCAAGTACAGGAAACCATGTGAGAATGGAGAGCTCAGGAACGCATTTCCACAACGATCATGCTTATATCATAACAGTGCTCCCCAGGATATCAAGCACTCTCCTTCAAATACTCACCTCCAAGAAGCCTGCCCAGATCACCCAGCCCTACCCTCTGATCTTTCTTTACTCTCCCATTGGTGTTTGTGAGCAACTTGTATTGCATTCTTGAACTCTTGGCTTGATAGAACAGTTTACATAGGTTCTATAGCCCAATCCCCATAAGCTGGAGATAAATCTCGGAATAATTTTTACTAATGTGTATGCTGCTTTATCATCAACACTTCAACAAATACTTCCTGAGTGCCCACTATACAGGGTACTTGGAGTAGGACTTCATGAACTCGTCCACTATGTATATGAGTAGCTATACTACAGACTTAACTGTTCCAAAGTGGACTCCTGGTTTCCCATAGCCACAGTACTCCTCCCCACCCCCAAGACTTCTCCTCCAGCGGTCTTCCTCACCTCGGTGAAGAACAGTGTCATCCTTCAACCCCCTGGGGTCATCCTTGGCTGTTCTTTCCCGCTCACCTCCAGAAGCCAATCAGTATCAAGCCTGGATTACTGAAATACTCTCCTAACTGGCCTCCCCACTTTTGCCCTTTATGCCCTATAATTATTATCAAGACAATAGTCAGAATGCTCCTTTGGAAAAGCAAATCAGATTATGTCACTTTGCTCAGCACCCACCAATGGCTCCCACAGAGCAAACACTCAAATCCTTTCAAAGCCTATAAGTCTTTAGAAGCCCAGACTCCCCCTCCACTCCTACACACACACCCTCTCAGATCTCAGCTTCTACTGTTCTCTATTGTGCTGCTTGTGCTGCTGCCACACTGCTCTCTTGGCTCTTTCTGGAACATTCTCCCCCAGATGTCCATGTCAGACCTGCAGCTCCTTCAAGCCTTTGGACATTTATCAGTAAAGCCTTCCCTGACCACTGTGGTCGATCACCTCACCCAGCACTTAATTTTTCTCCATAACACTTCTCTCCATCTGACACATCATATGTTTACTTATCTGGCTACTGTCTTTCTCCCTTGACTGCCATATAACTTCAGGAGGCTGGAGCTTTATTTCAAGGCTGATCTCAAGAGCTGAAAAGAACTGGACCTAGTGCATACATGGTAGAGATTCAATAGATATCTTTAAATAAATGAGAGAATAAATCTTCTATCCCCACATAGCTCATAAACTCCTGAGCGGGCTGCATCTTTTAATCCTGCTACTTCTTTCTAGAAGAGCCGCAGTACATACTAATCTTAAAGTATGAGTATTTACGTAGAGATTTTTAATCTGATTCCTGCCTAGGCAGGAACTGGTAGAAATAACTCCTATAGCTAACTCATACACATCCGATTATGAAGAAAACAGCTCCCCAGGATATCCAGCTCTCTCCTTCAAGTACTCACCTCCAAGAAGCCTGCCCAGATCACCCAGCCCTACCCTCTGATCTTTTCTTTCATCTCCCTTCATTGTGAGCAATTTGTATTGCATTCTTGAACTCCTGGCTTGATGGAATAACTTAGATAGGTTACATAGCCTATATAATCTTGCTAAGATTGTCAGATATGCCCAGCCTTGGTAGAATCAGCTCCCTGGACCACGTGAAATTCAGCTTTCTATTATGAAGTTTACGTGGATCAAGAAAAAAGCGGTCATTCTTCAGACCTCCAGGAACTGCCTGGCACTTTCCTGTGTTTTGGTATACCCATTTTTCACTCTTTTTGAATGTAGTAAAATGCATATAACATAAGATTTACCATCTTTATAATTTTTAAGTGTACAGCTTAGTAGTGTTGAGCATGTTCATATTGCTGTGCAACCAGTCTCCAGAGCTCTTTTCATCTTGCAAAGCTGAAACTCTACATCCACTACATAAGCAGCTACCCTTTCTCCCCTCCTCCAACCTCTGGCTACCACCATTCTACTTTCTGTCTCTAAGAATCTTACGATTCTAGATCTTGATACCTCATGTAAGTGGACCCAGACAGTATTTGTTTTTTGTGACTGGCTTCTTTCACCTGGCTCAATGTCCTCAGGTTCATCGATATTGTACATGTGTCAGAATGTTCTTCCTTTTTAAGGCTGAATGTTATTCCATTTGTATGTATATACCACATTTGGTTTGCCCATTGAACAGTCAGTCAGTGGGCATTTGGGCTGTTTCCCCTTTTGGCTATTGTGAATAATGCTGCTATGAACATGGCTATACAAATATCTCTTCAAGACCTTGCTTTCAATTCTTTTAGGTCTATACCCAAAAGTGGAATTGCTGGGTCGTATGGTAGTCCAACACAACTTGCAGGGCCAGCCAAGTTGCTTCCAGTGACCAAAATGAGGAGACAAAGAAACATGTCCCAAATGAAAGTACAGAACAAAGCTCCACAAAAATAACTCAACAAAATGGAGACAAGTAATCTACCAGAGACAGAATTCAAAACACTGGTTATAAGGATGATCAATGATCTCAGTAAGAACTTCAACAAAGAGATAGGAAACAAAAATTAAGATAAAAAAATGTAAAAAAGAACCAGTCAGAAATGAAGAATACAATAATTGAAATAAAGAATACATTAGAGGGACTCAACGGTAGATTAGATGAAGCAGAGGAGTGGATCAATGATATGTAAGTAGCAAACAACATTCAATTGGAAGAGCAAAAAGAAAAATAAATTTATTAAAAAAAAAAAAGGGAAGATAGTTTATGGAATCCCTAGGACAACATCAAACTTAACAACATTTGTATCATAGGGGTACCAGAAAGAGAAGAGAGGGAGCAAGGGATTGAAAACCTATTTGAAAAAATGACGGAAATAACCTGGTGAAGGAAACAGACTTGCAAACTTGGAAAGTACGAAGAGTCCAAAACAAGATGAACTGAAAGAGGCCCACACCAAGATGCATCATAATTAAAGTGCCAAAGGTTATATGCAAAGAGAGAATCTTAAAAGCAGCAAGAAAAAAGGAGGTAGATCTAAGGAAACTCCCATAAGACTGTCAGCTGATTTCTCAATGGGAATTTTGCCAGCCAGAAGAGATTGGCACAAAATATTCAAAGTGATGAAAAGCAAACACTTACAACCAAGATTACTCTACTCAGCAAAGATATTTAGAATCAAGGAAGAGCTTCCCAGACAAGAAAAAGCTACAGGAGTTTATCACCACCAAACCAGTATTATCAGAAATGTAAAGGGACTTCTTTAAGCAGAAGAATAAAAAAGGAGATAAAATATATGAATAGCAAAATGGCAATAACTACATATCTATCAACAATTACTTTAACACGTTAAGTGCCCAGGCTATTTTGTCTTGCTTACCACTTGGCCCGTTATATCAGATTTCACTGAAATGCTGGTGACCGGAGATCTGTTTAGGTTGAGATAGGCTGAATGTTTATATATAGAATATATTTACTGTGTGAATATTTATTATTTACTGCAGTTTGTACAATGTATTATTTTAGAAATGCTTTATATTCAATCAGTTGTCTGTGATTCTTGTTACAGTGCAGAAAAAGATTTTTCTTTACCCGTGAATTTGAAAATGTCCCCTAAACGGGGAGAAATTATAGCGAAGGAAAACAAAAAAGGAATAACTGTTTTAAAATGGAAAGACAAGCGGGACATCTTACTTATTTGAGATTTATTAATAGAATGTAATTTTTACAATTTTATATCGCCAGTTAACATACAATACTGCGGCCTGCACGAAAAGTATACTGTCAGTCACCGGTGACTGACGCGGTCCGAACGGAAAGTTCAGTGTCAGTCACCGGTGACTGACATGGCGCTTAATGTGTTAAATGTAAGTGGATTATATGTTCCAATCAAAAAACATAGGATAGGGGATGCTGGGATGGCTCAGCGGGTTGAATGCTTGTCTTGCAGCCCTGGGGTCTGAGGATCGAGTCCTGGCCCTGGCCTGTGCAAACCCATATGCTGAATTGGGGTGTGCCCCCAGTTCAGTTCTCACTGAGGTGAGCCTCCTGTGTGGGAGGTCCCTGGTTTGGCTCCTACCCCCACCTATGGAATGCAACTATTTAGAAAACTAATAACATGCAACTATTGAGACTGCTCTGGGCCCTCCCGCTTCTCTCTGTCTCTGTCAAAAAATAAAAGTAAAAATAAATCTTTATTTAAAAAAAAAAACCATAGGATGGCTGAAAGGATAAGAAAACAAGACCCTTACCTATGCTGCCTATAAAAGACTCACTTCAGATCGAAAGACACACACAGACTGAAAGTAAAGGGGTGGAAAAAGTTATTTCATGAAAATGGAAACAAAACAAAATAAAATAAAACCTGGGACAGCAATACCTATACCAGATAAAATAGACTTTAAAACAGAGGCTAGAACAAGAGACAAAAAAGGGCCCAATAATTTCACTTCTGGGTATTTATGTGAAGAAATCCAAAATATTAATTCAAAAAGTTATATGTGTGTATATATATATATATATATATATATGTTTATTGCAGCATTATTTACAGTAGCTAAGATATGGAAGCAGCCTAAATATCAATCAATAGATAAATGGATAAAGAAGAAGTGGTATGAGTGGAACTTTATTCAGTCATAAAAAAGAATGAAATCGTGCCATCTGCAACAACATGGATGGACCTAGAGGGTATTATGCTGAGTGAAATAAGTCAGACAGAGAAAGAAAAATACCGTGTGATTTCATTTATATGTGGAATCTAAAAAACAAACAAACAAACAAATGAACAACAACAACAAAAACAGAAACAAACTTATAGATATAGAGAACATTTTGATGATTACCAGATGGGAGGGGGATTGGAGGAATGAGTGAAAAAGGGAAAGGGATAAAGAAATACAAATTAGTAGTTAAAAAATAGTCATTGGGACATAAAGTATAATATAAGGAATATAGTCAATGATATTGTAATAACTATGTATAGTGTCATATAGATACTATATGTATGATGTCATATAGATACTAGATTTATCAGGGCAATCACTTCATAAGCTATATAAATATCTAATCACTATGTTATATACTTGAAACTAGTATTGTATGTCACTGTAATTGAAAAATAAAAATTATTAAAAAAACAAAACAAAAATAGAAACTAAAAGAACTCTTTAAAGTGGTGCTAGGGGAGGCAGTAACTGGTGTGTTTACTGCAAGTAAATATTTACCCAGAGAATTGGGTTTATATATTATTAAAGATGCTGTTAAAGATATTATTCTTCACCTGCAGCATTTCTGACCAAGGTAAAGGGACTCTCTCCATAAGAAAACTGCCATAATTTTATATTATTCTTTAATATTCAAAGAATTTTCAGAGGGAGACCAGATTGGTGAAAGCAATAAAAAATGGGTAGCAATAAAAAGCAATAAAATCACATACTTATTCTATACCAAGTGATGGGGTTATTCTAAGACCTGCCTTTGTCACATAGCAGAGATTAGATTTGTTAATTCATGAGCTAGACATGCTTCTATAGTCTCAGGAAAGCATTTGAAATGAGCTGTCTCAATAGCTGTGCTCTTATTAGCTTGTGTGTTTGTTAATCAGGCCAGGAGGGGGAATTGTATAGATTTGGGAAGCTGAGACAGCTGAGAAAATCACAGTTAAATAATAACTGACATTTCTATAGTAAGCCCTTAATAGTTTTCTGTTATCTCATTTAACTTCATAGCAATTTTTTGAGGTGACCATCACCATTATGTTTATCACATCACCATCACCACCACCACCATCATCTTCTTCATTGCATCACCATCACCACTCTCATTATCACCATTGCCACCACCACCTAAGCATCACCATAATTGTCATCATCTCCATGTGGAAAGTGGAAAATGGAAAGTGAAGCTTTTGAAAAGTAAGGTAACTTGCCAAAAAGTCAAGTGATTAGGCAAGTCAAACTATTAGGAAGTTGAAGTAGGTTTTTGAGTCCAAATATTTTGCTTTGTTTACTATGCTACCTTTCCTCAGTTTGGAAGTCTGAATGGTAAAAATTAAAGATTTCAAAACAATGGTGGCTCTAGAACTTTTGTATGCAAAGTACTTACTATACTGATATGACCGGAAGAGGGTCTGGCCCTCCACTGGACATTGTTTGCAGAGCAAGTATATAATTTGTTACTCAGATAGTACAGTACAGATCATTCAAGGCAGCAATGTTTTCTGAAAAAGCTTTTTATTATGTTTTATGTCAAAAGTTAAAATTCTAATTTATTTTTCAGTTTTTAGAAATGCTAATGGAGATTAATAGGAGGCTGACACATGTCCCACACCAAAGATATCCTTGGTACCTCTCAGCCTATAAACCAGATATTGAAGGAGAAAACTTTGTTTTTCCTAACATTGCAGTTATGTAACTTATCTGAAAGTGATTAAGAGCACCTTCCACAGTATTTGATTCTTCAACATACTGTTATTCAAATACTATTCTATCAATTCATTGTGTTGTTACAAATAGGAAGAAAAATCCCACCACAGAAAATGTTTTCATATCTAGTTCCTTCCAGAGTTTCCTGAATGCCAATTTATAAAGAAAAAATAATTGTATTCAACTGCTCAGCCAGCTGACTCAATTTATAATCTGAAAGTCGTATTTTCTCCATTTCTTAGCTCGTTAAGTCTTACTGAATGGACAGTTTGAATGAAGTCAAGAGGGAGAAGTAACCAGCTGGTCTTTTTCTCTTGCTGTTTGAATTGTACAGCATAAATATTTAAATGTTTAACTCTCAATGATCCAAAAACTAAGATGGAAAAAATGCAGTGAAAAGACAACCCTGTAACATCATCCCTTTCCAGAAGGCAGCAACTTGTTCTTTCTCCTGTTTGTATGATTTAGAAATTATTATTTCCTAGGGTTAAACCACATAATATAGCAGTTGAAATACCCTTAAGATCTTTCCTCTGTTTACTATTTATTAATGAAAATCTTTACAAATCTTAGTACGCTGCTTTTTCTCTCCCTCAATTGGGAAAACAGACACCTCACCCTTCCAAAAGTTCACATTTTCCTTATTTTTATATTTTAAGATCCAAAATTTTTACTTTGTGTCCATCATTGATCTCTTTAAGGGCCTTTTGAATGAAGCATTTGTTAAGCAAGTTGAGGCTTAACAAATGTTTCTTATGTTATAAAAAACCACAGGATGCAGAAAGTCCACATATGAAAGAATGATGATCGTATAAATTATTAATTTGCCTTCTGGAGTAAAACCAGCTGTTACATCAACTGTTTGGTTGTTTTCCCAGCATAAGCCAAAATCTTTCTCTTAAAAATATCTTAAAAAATCAAGTAGATTGTTCTTTTATTCTTTTTGACAGAGACAGAGAGATACAGAGAGAGAGAGAGACAGAGAGAAGGGGGGAGAATCCAGAGCAGTCTCCATAGTTGTACATCATCAGTTTTTGACATGGTTTTGTTCCACACAGGTGCGTGGGGGCTACATAGGGCAGGAGCTGGGCTGGAAGCCTCTCAGATGGGAGACATGCCCCCTTGAGCCAGGGGCTGAACCAGGGGGCGAGAACTGAACTGGGGGCCTCCTGCATGGGAAGCACACCCCAGTTCAGCATACGGGTCCACATGGGCTGGGGCCAGGATTCAATCCTTGGTCCCCGGGGCTGCAAAGCGAATGCTTAACCTGCTGAACTATCCCAGCTTCTCCTGTTCCTTTATTCTTGAAGAGAGATACTACAGAACTGATGAAATATGTTCTCTCTACGCAATACAAAGCGGTTTTTCAGCTTAAATGACCTGGGTTGTCTAGCAACAAGGATCAAATACTTCAGATTCTGAACAAACTTGCCTTCACTCTGGATGTGAACATGCTATTCCGTCATCACCCTCCTAGTCAGCTGGGCACATCCACATTCCAAGGTCCCCCTCCCCCAACCAGCCCCCAACACAGCCTGGAACATATTCAATGTTGAGAAAGTAAATGAATATTCAATATGCCACCAGAACCTGTGTTTTGGGTTCTGCTTTCTTCTCTCTATTTTTGCTTACTAGGATCAGTCATTATTTTTCTTTTTTTTCTCTCCAACCCTTCTCTGTCTTGTTTCTGGTGCTTGAAATAGTCATTTCAATTTGACTCAACTAATACCTTTTCCTTTTTTAAAATCTCTGAAATCAGTTGAATTTTAAACATCTTCGTTAAGCATCAGAGCTGTTTGGCAAAGAATCAATAAGCAAAATTTGAATGAGAAGTTGAATAAACTGACACTTGCTAAGCACAATAGAATCACATCTCTTTAGTGACTGTTGACTTGAGTAAGTGAAGTGACTTCTAACGTTATGAAGGAGAAAGAAAGGGCTATACTCCCAATTTGTTTCACTGTTTTGGTCATAATAACTATACATTTCTATACACACACATATATATTTTGCCTTACATACAATGGGTATGCACATACTTTACTTTTCAACTCAAGTACTCAAATGCTTTGCATACCATTCCTAAAAAGACTTTGCTGGCTACTCATAGAGATATTAAATAAGCATTTAAAATGCTTTATTTCTAATATTGGGCCCCTTTTGTCTTTGGCCCAATCTAAATAGGTCACAGTGGGGTCACAGGGGGCCATAAATCAGGGGATGGACTGGTGGCTAAGAGCCTGCATAGCTTTAGTGCAATGTGCTATTTTAGTCTCTGCCCCTGAAATGACACCATCTCTTTGGCACCAGCCAAAGAGGTCTTCCTAGACATCTATGGGAAGGAACCGTTTTGCAGTAATCCATGGCAGAGGTCACACAAGCATGAATTACTGTGGGGAGTTCTGTGTCTGCTCCCAGACCCGGTGACAAAGAAAGCAGGGAAAATGACTTCCAGCCAAAGCATTTATCCAGGAATCCAGGGGTGGAAATTGATTCAAGCAACTTTGGCAAATCATGAAAGCTAAGAGTAACCAACTCTTTTCAACTCTGGAAATCAGGGTAGCCTCTTCCTGCCTCTCCTCCAAACTGGTTACCTGGGTCCACTTGAGACCCCCAGATATAGATGTTTTTGAGAAAGGACCACCATAGCTAAATAACAATTATTATATTCATATGATATAAAATGTGGTACAATCAAGCAACATGCTCCTTCCCTCTCTAGCCAAAGTACATATACTTTTTTTTTAGAGGTTTTTTTTTCCTGCCATTTTGGGCTTCAGTGTTTATTTATTTATTTATTTATTTATTTATGACAGAGAGAGAGAGAGAGAGAGAGATACAGAGACAGAGAGAGAGAACTGAACTGGGGGAGTTCCCAGTTCAGCATATGGTTCCGCACAGGCCGGGGCCGGGATTCGATCCCCGGTCCCCGGCGCTGCAAAGTGAGCGCTTAACCCACTGAGCCACCCCGGCTTCCCCTACATATACTTTTAATAATTTTTCCATAGAGCATATAACTTAACCCATCTGAACTTTCAGGATTATTGGTTTTATAGATAATCTTAATTTAATTTCATCTTCCTTTCTTCCATCTTTCTTTTAATTTTGGGAAGGGCAAATATAATTTAGTTAACAACATCAAAACACGCCAGACTACAAAATATTGCATAATTATTTACCTATTTTTCTTTAATCTACCTTGGCTTAATAAGCAGTATACACAGGAAGACAGAAAGTGGACATCTATTCTACTTAAAACAATTTTTTTTTTTTTTTTAATAAATCTCATGCAATTTTTTTGCTCTCTCTGAGCTGAAGTTCCTTTTGAAGGGGAAAATTGGCTAATTTACTTGGCTTGGGAAAAAGAGAGAGGTTTGGTTCAAAGTGAGTAGCATGTTATTCCAACCACCTGTTGGTCTCTAAGAGCAACAGGCAGCTAATGGTTGCGGGGACTTCCTGTTTCAAGTTCATGTTCATCTGCGAGCGTTCCCCAACTTTGGGGAAGTTGAAACAACTTACTTAGACAGCAATCCAGGGTGGAAGAACTGTTCTCTTGCTGTGCTGCATTACAGGAGCTCTGGAGAACATTTCAAGGCCTGGCAAAGCTTTGAAGTTCCTTGTGGTCTTTCTAGGAGAGAGATCTTAAGAGGCACATGACTGTCCGGGGAATATATCAGCCTGTGAAATGCTTTGCACACATAACTGTGAACTCATGGTATTTTGTTATTCTAATCATTGCACTTGTCAACGGATTACTGAGCAGTTCTAAAAATGGAGGCAGTGAGGGCTTGTGGTTCTAAGGAAAGAAGCAATTGCAGCTTTCACTTGGGCCAAGGAGTAATTTTTGGCTGCTAAACTAACAACTGACCACCCAGGGAACTGTTTCATCCCACACATGAATTCTGCTCTGTTTTTGAAAGCTGGCCAAGGGCCTTCACTGTGCCTGACACTTTTTTCTTATCATCATCATCATCATCATCATCATCATCATCATCATCATAATTGTAGTTATCATTACTATTATTATCCATCCAGCTATTGCGACTAAGACACACTAGGCTGGCTATCCAGAGGGCACAGTGACAAAACAGATGAAAGCCCTTTAATTAGATAATTTTAGAGCAAACAATATGAAAGGAGCTTCTAATTCCAGTTTAATTAATTTTTAACACTTTGGTAATCAAATCAATCATTTCCCCAAGAAAGAATAATGTATACCTGAAAGTAACCATTTTCTAACAGACAGGACGATTGATGTTGGTATTACTTGAAAAGCAAACCTGAGATGGTGTGTGTTTGTGTGTTGTGTGTGTATGAGAGAGAGAGAGAGAGAGGAGGAGGAGGAGGGGAGGAGAGGGGAAGGGAGGGGAGAGGAGAGAAAGGGGAGTAAATATTGGGGTTTCTAATGGGTAAGTGGATGACTGCTCCTTTCTTCTACCCTCCCTCTCTCTGTCCCTCCCTTCCTAACCACATGTGACTCTCCCCTAGAACAAAAGCAGTTACACACCATTGCTTCTTTATTCTGTGAACCTTAACATCTTCTTTAACCACAGAAAGCAATACCTGAAGCAAACAGCATCTCAGAAAGTCAGTTGAAAAATATGTTGTGAGCACAACTCATTTTTTTTTCTTCCAAGATCTTTACATGATCCATAAATCTAAATAAATTTGTTTTTACTTTTAACCAAATGGCCCTAAATTCTAAAGCTATGTTCCTTTAGGGAGAAATGGTCCTTTAAGAATGTGTCCATTGCAAGGAAATATGGTTGCCTTAGTAACAAGCTCCTGGGCATTTTCCTTCTTTTATGTTAGAGGAAATTCATTGTACCAAAAGCTTTCTGCTTTCTTAGGCATGCTGAGTGAGCTGAAAGAGTGGATGTCACCTAGAGCAAGCATGAATTCCTCTAGGTGGATGTAATCTGCTGTGCAGAAAGGAGTAAGGAAGAAGGCTGGAGTTAAAAAATGAGATCTTAGAGAATGTGTATTCAACCCTCCTGCTTTCAATGAAGAATGAATCCCAAAGGGGATGAATGGCTTGTACGAGATCCCACAGCCACATGTAACAACAGCAGGCGCAGGTCTATAAGTCGGGATCCAACAACTTCTTCAGGCCTGTTTCCACCCTATCAGACCTTTTTTTTAAATTTTTTAAAGATTTTTCTTATTGTTTTGACAGAGAGACAGAGAGACAGAGACAGACAGAGAGAAGGGGGAGGCCCAGAGCAGTCTCCATAGTTGTACGTCATCAGTTTTTGACCTAGTTTCATTTCACACAGATGGATGGGGGGCTGTGCAGGGTGGGAACCGGCCAGGGGCCTCCCATGCCCCTGTGAGCTAGGGGCTGAACCGGGGGCCTCCCACATGGAAATCACACCCCAGTTCAGCATATGGGTCCACATGGGCTGGGGCCAGGACTCGATCCTCAGACCCTAGGGCTACAAGGGGAGCACTTATCCCACTGAGCCATCCTGGCTTCCCCTCAGTCAGACTTCTGAAAAGTTGTTTCCACACTGAAGCTCTGCAAATAAGTCCTATTTGGAATATATAGGTTAACCAGACACGAAACAACTCTGTGCCGAATCCCCTCTATATACCACTGTCTAACCTGTTCTATAAAACTGTTTTTGTGAATATATAATAGGAATTAGTATTTATTGAGTGCTTACCATGTTCTAGGCATTGCATTTTCCTCACACCGCCCTATGAGGTTTGCAATCCATTTTATAAGTGAGTAAATGAAGGCACAAAAGGGTTAAGTAACCTTCTCAAAGTCACAGAGAATTAAGTGGCAAAGCCCGGGCAGTGCACCGCCAGAGAATGCTCTTGACTGTTACCCTACACAGAGCTTGCCTAAA
This sequence comes from Craseonycteris thonglongyai, assembly GCA_004027555.1. NCBI lineage: Eukaryota > Metazoa > Chordata > Mammalia > Chiroptera > Craseonycteridae > Craseonycteris > Craseonycteris thonglongyai. The sequence continues at coordinate 13,170 of PVKE010032794.1, forward strand.
ATGAGGCACCACTTCCTGGACAAGCTTTCACATAAGCTGGCAAGCATGAACCACGACTCTAAAAACTGAATACAAGAACACTGGATGTTGGGTTTACAAGGATTCTCTCTTTAATCTTTAAAGATTAAGTTAAATGAGGAAAGTCTGGAAAGTATAAATCATGTCATATGTGAAGTGAAATGCAAACATTAATAATCTATGATGAAGATAATCTGTACAACCCAGAAGGTATTGCTGTCCCATGTCACCACTGAAGAAACTGAGGTTTAGTTTTAGCAAGTAAATAACTTGCTTGAGTTGCTTAGGTAATACGAGGCAAAATCAGAATTTGAATCTGAATCTTGTCTGTTTACCAACTTGACTCTTACCACGTCTGTTGAGGTGGAAAGAATCACCTCAATACTCATGAATGCCCAGGAATATGCCTGTGGTGCTGCGCTCTGACCTCTGCAGGGTGGGACACACACAATCTGTAGTGTGAGCGTCAGCCTATAGGCGGCGCTCTTTAGCACCATTGCTGGATGTAAAAGAGTAAAGCCCTTTGGGGCAGGAAATGTGGCCTGGGCATTTTGGAGGCTGAGTGATTGCCAACTCATCTAATCTAGCCGTAATGACCTAGTTATGAACATTTTTTAAGTCACAAAGGGAGTAAATATCTAAGGATTAACCAGAGAAAACACCTTCAGGTAGAAGTGGAAGCATAACAACAGAGCCTAAGTCATAACTTCAAGTGTCTCAAACACCAGTCATGAGAGTAAAGCAACAGATTGAGAATTTGGCAAATAGCAACGAAGCTCCAGTTCATATTCTTCAAGCTGATTTACGTTGTGATAAAAACTCAAATTATGGTTTTAAGTATTTCTGAAGCTAGAATAGTGGAAAGATAGACCTCAAAACGTTAAAAGTGTTTACATCCTGGATGATCAGAATGCAAGGGAATCTTATGCTATCCTCTTTAAATTTTCTTCAATGAATTCGTATTACTCAGGTAATCCCCAAAACGTACTAGTGCTCCTTTAAAAAATTACTTGATAGAGTTTTCAAAAAATTACTAGATGTGGTGTCTTATGGGAAACAATCAAATTTATGAAGTCTCTGAGTCCAGAGTATTGTTTATTCAGTCAGCTCCAAATTCTAGAAAAACTCTCGCCTCTGGGCAATTCCACAGGCAGCATTTGAACAAGATAGCTATAGATGAGTTAGTTAGCTATTTAAAATTGCAACCCTGACAGCCGATTTCCATAGGTCTACCTGGGGAAGAGTGGGGAAGAGGGAGGAAAACCAGGCGCTGCTGCTGGGGGTCAGAAGCTAGCCGTCTGCAGCGTGGGCGCCTGGGAGAACAGGACAAGGCAGAGGCAGGGAGAGGGGTAAGAGGAAGAGGGATACAAAGGGAGAGAGCCGGGCAGTGCAGATCAAAGCAGTAGGATACCAGGGGGAATCACTGACCCGTTTGTCCAACTGCTACCCTAGCAGCCCTGCCGTGTGCCGCCCTTATAGTATTACAGCCTAAACTCAACTTTCAGTCATGACCAAAAAAAAAAAAAAGGCATATGGAGAAACAGTTCTACTCCTGTGTTCCCCACTTTGCCTTTTAATCCTTGGGTGCCTAGATCGATATCCACACTACCATTCCATCCAGAATTTATTCAAGGTCCTCAGGTCCTTGTGCAAATCAGACAAAAGTTTCCAATCGTGTCAACGCTCAGCAAAACAGACCAAAATGACTCCTGTCAGAAAGAAGTGTTTACCTTCACCAAAAATATCATCCTCTTCATCGACCAGCAGCTGCTCAGGGTCCAGAGACTGCATCTTGGAGAGGGCAGTCAGCGTGCGGCGGTGGCAGGCGGTCCCAGCGGCAGCGCTACCTGCAGCCCGGGCCACCCCAGCAGTCGCTGCGGCCCCAGCTGCCACCCTGCCGGCCCCAAGGGCGGTTTCCTTCCTCGGTTGCCTCAGCCCTGCGGAGCGCAGCTTCCGCATCAGCCCCGAGAAGCCGCTTCATTCATATGAATAGGCTTCCTGAGCCTTTTGAGAGCGCGTTATTCTCACCACCAAGAAAAGGGAATTTTCTGGAAAGGAGCTTCAGACCTGCTGACATCTGAACACAGATACCGCTTAAAGTTTGAGAGCAATGAATTCTATTTCAAAGCCAAAACTTTCATATTTTCTTGAAGAGGAAGGCGGGCTTTTTCTTTGAATCTGAACACAGCGGGTCGTGCTGAAAGAGAGGGGTTCACGTTTGTCCTATGGTTTTGCTTTAGTGACAATTTATCTGAAAGAAAAGCAAGCCACTATGCTAAACCAACGCCGGCATTTGGAGGTACAGAGCTTTCATTTTACAGTGATGCCTTGGAATTTGAACTTAATCCAGCCCAGAACCCTGTTCGAGTTCCAAAACGTTCGAGTTCCAAGACAAGTGGGCGTTTGGATAAAGCTATGGGCCATACAGTCCATACGTCCCATGTGAACAATGTCTTGAGGTTCAGGTTCCAAAGCAGAGTTCGGATTCCGAGGCAAAATTTGCTTGATTTTTTTCATTCAGATTCCAAGTTGTTCGAGTTTGGGGGCATTCGGATTCTAAGGTATCACTGTACTCAGAAATAGTTGCCCTTTTCAATGGAAACATCTTGCAGTTGAGTGTTAGAAATTTTACAGCACTTAAAACACATTTAACACACAGCTCAATTAAACCTATGGTCAATAAATAGATAACTAGTTTGGGTCAAACAACTTCCATTTCACAATATTTATTTACTCACTTTGATTCTTCAGATTTCATTGTTAAAGGAGAAAATGTAACTCAGCAGGCAGCTCCTCCCTCTGGGAGGAGTAACCATTGAGCTTCCGAGTGAGTACCAGGGGCCTGCAAGGTGTGCTGAGTTCTGTGCGGCTGTTTAAACACAAATCTCCGAGCGATACTACGAATTCATTTGGTGGTTTCCCAGCATTCTCTGCTGTGTTGTAAGTAAGACCTCTCAGGTGGCCAGAAGCTCAGAAAATGCAAATGGAGATAATGGTTGGGAGCTGTGGACCCAAGGTGTTGACTTCTGCCAACTTTATTTATTGAGTAGGTTTTAAAAAATATGTTAATAGATTTTTAAACATATTTTCTTTATTACTTAGAGAGGTTTTAGGTTCATAGCAAAACTGCATGAAAGGTACAGAGGATTTCCATGTACTCCCTGCCCCCACATATACATAGCCTCCCCCATTATCAATATCTCCATGACAGTGGTACATTTGTTACAACTGATGAACCTACATTGACCATCATTATTATTCAGAGTCCACAGTTTAACTTAGGGTTCACTCTTGTACATTCTATAGACTTTGACAAATATATAATGACATGTATTTACTATTATAGTATCATACAAAATAGTTTTAATAACTTAAAAATTCTGTGCTCTGCCTATTCATCCATCCTCAAACCCCTGATATTCTTTTTTTTAAAAGATTTATTTTATTAATTTTTTTTTAATATTTTATTTATTTTTGACAGAGAGAGAGAGAGAGATACAGAGAGAGAGAGAGAGAGAACTGAACTGGGGGAAGCTCAGAGTTCAGTACATGGTTCTGCACGGGCCGGGGCCAGGATTCGATCCTAGGTCCCCAATGCTGCAAAGTGAGTGCTTAACCCACTGAGCCATCCCGGCTTCCCCATATTTTATTGATTTTGACAGAGAGCAACAGAGAGAAGGGGGAGGGCCCAGAGCAGTCTTCATAGTTGACAGCATTAGGTTTCCATAGAGTTTCACTCCACAGGTGGGTACCAGGCTGCGCAGGGCAGGAACTGGGCTGAGAGCCTCCCACATAGGCTCCGGCAAGAACTGAACTGGGGGCATTCCTCAGTTCTGCATATGGGTCCGCAAGGGCCGGGGTCGGGACTTGATCCTCGGTCCCTGGGGCTTCAAAGCGAGCGCTTAACCCACTGAGCCATCCCAGCTTTCCCCTGATATTCTTATTGTCTCCATAGTTTTGTCTTTTCCAGAATTTTACATGGTTGGAATCATACAAAATGCAGACTTTTCAGATTGGCATCTTTCACTTAGTAATATGCATTTAAGCTTCCTTCATATCTCTCACAGCTTATAGCTCATTTCTTTTTAGAGATGAATAATATTCCATTGTCTGGATGGGCCATAGTTGAGTTATTCATTCATCTACTGAAAGACATCTTGGTTGCTTCCAAGTTCTGGCAATTATGAATAAAGCTGCTATCAACATCTGTGTGCAGGTTTTGTTTTGTTTTTAAGATTTTTATTGATTTTTGACAGAGAGAAACAGAGACAGAGAGAGACAGAGAGAAGAGGAGGGCCCAGAGCAGTCTCCATAGCTGACAATAGTTTTCCAAATAGTTTTACTCCATGGGTGGGCGCGGGGCTGCGCAGGGAAGGAACTGGGCTGGGAGCCTCCTGCATAGGCCCTGGCAAGAACTGAACTGGGGGCACACACCAGTTCAGCACATGGGTCTGCATGGGCCGGGACTGGGACTCCATCCTCGGTCCCTGGGGCTCCAAAGTGAGTGCTCAACCCACTGAGCCATCCCAGCTTCCCCGTGTGCAGGTTTTGTGTGACATAAGTTTTCAACTCCCTTAGGTCAATTCAAAGGAGCACAGTTGCTGGATTGTACAATGAGTATGTTAGGTTTTGCAAGAATCCACCAAACTGGAGATCAAAGATGGCGGCATGAGAGGCTAACCCTGATAACTGCCTGGGAAGGGCCTTGTGAACAGAGGAGAATCCACAGGGGAAACCCTGAGAAGAAACCTCAACTAAGAGAACCACACAACGCAGAACAACACCCAAAGGTTAGAGAAAAAAGGGGAGAGCGGGAGAGGGAAAGGGAAGCAGCGGTTCGGGGACAGACTCGGAGCGCGGCCCGGGGCTGGCAAAAACAAAGAGGGATTGGGGGACGACGGTCACAGTGGAGCTGGATCGAGGGCGGGCTGGAAGCCGAGACCTAGGGAGCGTGGAAGCCCCACAAGACTGTGGACAATTTAACATCCGAACTCAAGGGACAGCACACAGTGCCCTAATCAGATCACAGAGCCTAAAGTGGAGCAGGGACTGTGGAGCAGGGCGGCTGCACTTCCCGGCGGGCGGGGTGAGAGC
>PVKE010032795.1:0-18279 GCA_004027555.1 Craseonycteris thonglongyai
CTCCCACCTTCCCTCCCTCTCTCCCTCCCCCCTCCTCCCCCTCCCTCCGGCAATCACCAAGTTATTGACTGTGTCCATGAGTCTTTGTTTCTTTGTTACTTTCAGTTTTATATGCCACATATAAGTGAGGTCATACGTTTCTTGATTCTTTCAGTCTGACTTATTTCACTTAATAAGATGTTTTCAAGGTCCATCCATGTTGTCACAAATTGCTGTATTTCATCTTTTCTGATTGCTGAGTAGTATTCCATTGTGTAAATGTACCACAACTTCTTTATCCAGTCACCTATCAAAGGACACTTTGGTTGTTTCCATGACTTGGCCACTGTGAACAGTGCTGCGATGAACATTGGGGTACAGATATCTTTGCAGATTAAGATTTTCAGGTCTTTTGGGTAGATACTCAGGAGAGGGATTGCTCGGACCTATGGCAATTCCATTCCTAGCTTTTTGAGGAATCTCCATACTGCCTTCCATAGAGGTTGTACCAATTTACATTCCCACCAGCAGTGTATGAGGGTTCCTTTTTCTCCACAGCCTTTCCAGCATTTGTTATTCCTTGTTTTGTTGATTGTAGCCATTCTAACAGGTGTGAGGTGTTATCTCATTGTGGTTTTAATTTGCATCTCCCTAATTGCTAGTGATGTTGAGCATTTGTTTCATGTAACTGTTGGCTGTATGTCTTCAGGGGAGAAGTGTCTGTTTAGGTCTTATGCCCATTTTTTAATTGAATCGTTTGTATTTTGTTGTTGAGTTATATGAGTTCTTTATATATTTTAGATATTAGCCCCTGCCTGATCAGAGGCATTGTTTGCAAATATATTTTCCCATTTGGTTGGCTTCCTTTTTACTTTGTTGATGGTGTCCTTTGCTGTGTAGAAACTTTTTAGTTAGATATAGTCTCATTCATTTATTTTTGCCTCGCCTTTGGGGTCAAGTTCATAAAGTATTCTCTGTGCCCAAGGTCTATAAGTTTAGTACTGATGCTTTCTTCTACGCACTTTATTGTTTCAGGTCTTATGTGGAGGTCTTTAATCTACTTTGAGTTAATTTTGGTATATGGTGAGAGTTCACAGTCCAGACTCATTCTTTTGCGTGTGGTTTTCCAATTTTCCCAGCACTATTTGCTGAAGAGGCTTTATTTTCTCCATTGTACATTTTTTGCTTCTTTGTCAAAAATTATCTGTCCATATATTTGTGGGTTTATTTCTGGGATTTTGATTCTGTTCCATTGGTCTGTGTGTCTGGTTTTCTGCTAGTACCAAGCTGTTTTGATTATTGACGCTTTGTAGTATAGACTGAAGTCGGGGAGCATGATGCCTCCAGGCTTATTCTTTTTTTGGAGGATTGCTTTGGTGATTCAGGATCTTTTGTGGTTCCATATGAATTTGATAATTTTTAAATCTATTTCTCAAAAGTATGTTTGTGGACTTTTGATGGGAATTGCATTTAATCTGTATATTGCTTTGGGTAATATGGCCATTTTAACTATGTTGATTCTTCCAATCCATAAAAACAGAATATATATATCCATTTCTTTGTATCTTCTTCAATTTCTTTTAATAGTGTCTTATAGTTTTCTGTGTATAAATCCTTCAAGTTCTTTGTTTATTCCTAAGTATTTTATTCTTTTGTTTTGATTGCAAATGGTATCATTCTTCTCATTTCTTTTTCTGAACTTTCATTGTTTGTATATAAAAATGCTCTGGATTTTTGAACATTGATTTTTGTATCCTGTAATTTTACTGTCTTTATTTATTAGTTCTAATAGTTTTCTGGTGGAGTCTTTAAAATTTTCTATATAAAGGACCATGTCATCTGCAAAAAGTGATAGTTTAACTTCTTCATTCCCAATTTGGATGCCTTTTATTTATTTTTTCTGCCTAATGGCTCTGGCTTGAACTTTCAGCACTAAGTTGAATAGCAGTGGTGACAGGGGACATCCCTGTCTTGTTCCTGATTTTAGAAGAAGAGGTTTCAGTTTTTCCCCATTCAGTATGCCGTTTGCTGAGGGTTTGTCATAAATGGCCTTTATTATGTTGAGGTACTTTCCTTCTATACCCATTTTATTAAGTTTTTTTTATCATAAATGGATGTTGTATCTTGTCAAGTGCTTTTTTTTTGGATCAATTTATATAAGCGTATGGTTTTTATCTTTTATTTTGTTTATGTGGTGTATCATATTGATCAATTTGCATATGTTGAATCATCCTGTGTCTCTGGGATGAATCCCACTTGATTGTGATGTATAATCTTTTTAATGCACTGTTGTATTCTATTTGCTAGTATTTAGTTTAGGATTTTTGTATCAGTGTTCATCAGAGATACTGGTCCACATTGGCCGGAGCCGGGATTCGATCCTTGGTCCCCAGGGCTTCAAAGTGAGCGCTTAACCCACGGAGCCATCCTGGCTTCCCCTGGTTCCTTTTCTTAAGGGTGTCTCTTATTTCATTCTCTTTAAAAATTTAAACCTTTACTTCCTCCCTTTTTATGTTTTTGTTGTTCCAGTTTATCCCTATTTACTTTCACTTTTTGTTTCAGGTCCAATCATCTCCTTTGGTATTTCACAAAATGCTGACCTTGTGCTGGAGAAGTCCTTCAGTTTGTGTATGTCTGAAAAGGTCTTTATGCCTCCTACATATCTAAAGGATAACTTTGCTGGGTACAGGATTCTTGGCTGGTAATTTTTCTCCTTGAATATTTTGAAAACTTTGTTCCATTCCCTTCTGACTTGTAGAGTTTCTGTTGAGAAATCTGATGGAGAGTCTGATGGGCTTTCCTTTATAGGTTATGGTGTTCTTTGTTCTGGCTGCCTTGAGGATTCTTTGTCTTTGACCTTTGACATCTTCAGTGTAATGTGCCTTGGAGAGGGTCTGTTAGGATCCAAGTAGCTAAGGGTCCTGTCACATGGTAATGGCGGCTTCCCTCTACTGGCTTCAGCGGGACAGGTGGGGGTGGGGCTTGTTGGGAAAGGCACAGGTCTGTTTGTGTCACAGGGTAATGGCGGGGTTTGTTGGGAAAGGTGCAGGTCTGATTGCATCACAGGGTAATGACAGCCTCCCAGCAGCAGCTCACTGAAGGCAGGCTGTGGGTGAGGCCTTTGGGGAGAGCCCTGGGAGAGAGCACTGTGGTTGTGGCCCCACCTCATTGAGGGCTACTCTGCGCCCTAGCTGCCAGCACACTCCCGGTGCTGGTGCCCCAGCCCCTGGAACACCTGCCCCATGCTCTGCGGGTCCCCAGCTCTAGCTGCGTAACCCACGTGCCAGCAGGGGGATCCCCACCCTGGTCACCCGCACCGATCTCCAGCTGCTGCTGGGGCCCGGGTCCGGCCTCCTGCCCGCGCTCTGGCCGCCCGCCCCGCGCCCTGGCTGCTCCCCCCGCACTCCCACCCGGGCCTCTCGCCACCTCGGCAGCGCCCGCTTTCTCCGTCCACCCCACACTCTGGCGTCTGCGCCTCCAGGCCTCCCACCCGCCCAGAGTCGTTCTGCTCCTGGACCCGCGCCCCCAGCTCCCACCCCTGTCCCTCTCTCCTCTGCTGGACTCGGGGCAGCCTCTGGGGCGTCCCTGGGTGGGTCTCCGGGTCACACTCTGCAGCATGTCTCCACACGGCTCCCTTTCTTTCTCTCGCACTCACCTCTCCTTCTCCAGCCCTCGGCATTTTCCTCTGCCCAGTGGATCTCTCAGCCGAGGCTGTGCGCTCCTTAGGGAGTCTCTGGTTGGATTTTAGTTGTTTAAATTGTAGTCTTTCCAGGAGAGGTTTCAAGAGCTCCTCTCACGCCACCGTCTTAATGTCTCCCACGTAATTTCTTACTATGGATAAGGGGCCATTTGTACAGCATCTAGTACTTTTCATATTATCTCAGCCCAGTATCTGCAAATCAATCGTGGCAATATATTATTATGCGAGACGATTGAACCTGGCAATGACCTCAGACACTGAAGTAACCAGCTGCCCCACAGTACATGTGATTTTTCATGCTTCTTGGGAACTAATGTCTTTAAGCTTCTACTGGCCTTAGTTTTTACTGGTGAGCTTTTGCCCTGCCAGCCTTATGTGACTCAGCAATCTATAAATCTGATGTCTTAGCATAACATTTTCTACTCTCTACCCTCTGCCAGGAGTCTCTGTTGTGGGCACAATTTCCTGATGAAAATCTAGCCTACTTTGACACTTCACTGCATTAGTTTGTGCCAATTACTCATGTGAAGAAAACTTTCTTTCTAAAGCATGTGGTGTGTTTGGTTTTTACACAGTGGTCTAGTCACAAACTCTCTGTGACAGCTCTACCTTGAGTAGCCTCTTTGGGAATTCAGAAGAGCTACGGTTGCTTTTGGACTCTCTTTAACTACAGCATTCTTTTGGTATTAATACTGGCTTCAAACCAGGTATAAACAATGATCTTCTTCTTGCTGAGCAGCATTTTCTCACCCATTTCTACCATCAATTCAAAAGAAACATGGAATATGGGCCCACAAATAAGATCATCATAATAATAGGTAACTTCAATTGTGGGCTTCCTTAGCTTCCTGTGATAAGGAATTTGACAATGTGCGATCCCATTTCTTTCTCACAACCACTCTGTGGGATGATTTATTATTCCTATTTTATGGTTGAGAAAATGGAGACTGAAAAAGATTGAGGGAATCTTCTTCGAATCACTTAGTTTGTCAGTAGCAGAGCCAGGATTCCAACCAAGGCCAATTTGAGTCCAAAGTCATGTTCCTACCTCCTTATACTTTCTCCTAGACAAGCCATTTGTCCTTGGGCCATGTAGAGAATCCTGGAAGAGAAGAATAGGCAAAACATATACTCACTCTCAATCAATTAATATGTCTCTCTCTCTCTGGCTTTGCTACCAATCAAACATGGTGTTGGTGCTTGTGAAGCTGACTGAGAGGCATCTTGACTGTGCATAAGGCACCAAGTCTTTCCAAAACACAGCCCTTTCTTGAAGCCTTACCTGGTGGTGAGTGGCACTACTGTGCAGTGTTATTCAGGTCAGTTCTTCTCTCTAAGAATGGAACTTTGCCTTTATCCCTCCTTCCAATGACCACTCTCTCCCACGGGAAGGCCAAGCTGATTCCCTGAAGACAGGGCATGCTGGATGCCTCTCTGGGAGGATGGAAGACGTTTCCCACCTTATTCTCGAATGTGGGGGCAATGGTGTTTAGGTGAAACTGCCTCATGAGGGCAGCCTTCTTTGTTAACTAATGCTTCCCTTCACCTGCTTGCTGTATAACATAGATCCCCTTACCAAACTCTTCTCTGTAGTAAATAGTATTATGCATTTCCAGTCTAGATTTAATAAATGTTCAAAGGACTCACACCCTACCCAAAGTTGGAAAATGGAAAAATAGCCATTTTCGTAGTACTATTTCGAGAACTCAAAACTAAAAAAAACCCACACAAAACAAAACAAAATAAGTAGGAATTCCAAAATGACAAACATTTCAGCATGCCTTTCTGAAATTATGATAAAGAGGATTCTTTTTAAAAGCAACCAACTTCTGAAGAGATAGGGTGTGTGGAAAGTTTCCTGTTATCTGAAAAAGTTTTGGAATTCTGCTCGATTGTTGGAGGTAGCTGGGGTATCATTTAGAAACCTAGATAATCCAACATAAAACAAAAAAAAGGATAATCTCACTATCTGCTGAATTCTTTTTAGCTTTAGTGATAAAAGAGATGAGCTAGGCAGAAAGATTTCCTTTGAAGTCCTCTTTGATGAAAACAGAGTCATTTTATTTTGGAAGCTGAAATGATAGGAATTCTATTACCTAACTTTCCCCTATCAAACTTCTCTTTATGATGTATTCTGGGAGATTTTAAGATTACCTAATTACTTGCTAAAATCAAACTTAGGGATACTTCTTCAGGTATAGCCTTAGACTTGTTTGCTGCTCAGTCAATGGGGTGGTCTTCATGAATATGTTGTTCTGAATAATGGGGGATGTTATAGATGATAGCCTTCCTAACACAATTTGGTCTTAAATTAACTGATATTTAGAGGCATATATATATATATATATTTTAATATTATTATTATTATTTTATATTTTATTGTTAAATTTAATGGGGTGACATTGGTTGGTAGAGGCATATTTTAGCCTCAAGTTCTGCTTTGTTCCTCTCTTTGATCTGAAACTGCCACTTTCTCCAGAGGCAATCCTTCAATCTGAAAGAGTTATTGGTCTGGAGTTGGGGGCAAAGCAGTTGAAATGTCATGAAACTTGGACAAATAAGCCTGAACAGAAAATATTTGGAATCTACCTTTGGTTTGGGGCTTACATATTGTTTTATTTCCTCTGGATTATGTAAACTGCATTTAGGTAAAGATGGGGAACAGCAACCCTCTACGCACACACGTCTGTAATTTCTAGACTCAATATCTTCTATAAATAGTATATACCGAGACACTTATTTCATCATCAGCAGGGCTTTCTTTAGTCATGCCCATGGATGAATGCTTGACTTTTCTTACTTTCTTTACGTCTGAACTGTGTAGAACTCACCAAACTTCAATTGTCACTGAAAAGGGAACTCTCAGCTGAGCCTTACATTGCTCCAAGGTTGAGGGGAGCTGCTAGTCTTTTTTATTCCTTTTCCTACACCTGCCCCTGCCTCAACTAGACTCTCTATCCAGGTTCTTTGAGTTAGATTCCATTTATAAGGTCTGGCCTGGCCCAGTGCCTGACCCCATTTTTTATGAGATAAGTGGGATTTGAACAGATTTAGATATGTACTCAAACCAGCAGGATTTAGCATTTCAACTGCTTTCTTTCATTCAACCTACTATGTGCCAGGCATTGTTCTAAGCACTTGGAATATATCAGTGAATACAATAGAAAGCTAGAGCTTATATTCTAGCAAGTGAGATAAGACAGCACACAATAACTATTATTAAGGCAGTAATCGCTATGAGAAAATGGAAAAGTAGAACAGAGGCTCTGTGTGTGTGTTTATGTATGTGTGTGTGTGTCTATGTAAGTTATTGTAGTACATAGAGTGGTCAAGTTAAGCATTACTAAGAAAGTGAGAATTGTACAAGGTTAGGTTGTTAGCCAGAGAATGTTTGTAGGAAGAGCCTTTTTCCAGAGGAATAACCTAGCAAACTCCCTACGACAAGGCTTTGTCCTGCGTGTACAAAGAACAGTCAGGAAGCCAGTTGCTGGAACAGACTAAACAAGAGGGTAATGGAGGTAAAATACGTAAGGGATAATGGTGGGAAAGTCAAAAACAACTTTAGGTTTTTGGTTTTTTTTTTTAAAGATTTATTTTATTGATTTTTGACAGAGCAAAACAGACACAGAGAGAGACAGAGAGAAGGGGGAGGGCCCAGAGCAGTCTCCATAGTCGACATTAGTTTTTCATATAGTTTTACTCCACAGGTGGGCACAGGGCTGCGCAGGGCAGGAACTGGGCCAGGAGCCTCCCACATAGGTCCCGGCAAGAACTGAACTGGGGGCACACTCCAGTTCAGCATGTGGGTCCGCATGGGCCGGAGCTGGGATTCATCCTCGGTCCTCGGGGCTTCAAAGCGAGCGCTTTACCTGCTGAGCCGTCCCGGCTTTCCCAACTTCAGGTTTTTGTTTTTGTTTTTGTCCAAGCTACTAGAAGATCGGGGCTGACATCAGCTGAGAGATGGAGGGCTGTGGATTGAGCAGGTTTAGGAAATAGGAGGAAGTCAAGAGGTTTGTTTTGGAAATGTCAGACATCCAAGGGAAGGTGTTGGGGAGGCACTTGGGTATAGGAGATTGGGGTTCAGGAGAAATAAAAATATGGAAGTCATCAGCATATAGATTTTATTTAAAGACGTGTGATGACTTGAGGTTATTAAAATGTGAATAAAGAAGAGGTTCAGAACCTGAGTCTGAAATACTCTAGTGCTAAGAGAATGAGTTAAGGGAAGCAAATAGCGAAAGGAACTGAGGAGAAACAACCAGAGAGGTAGTAAGAAAACTAAGAGAGAAATGCTAGGATGAGCGCCTGCCTTGTAACCGCAAGGTCTGGGGATCAAGTCCTGGCCCTGGACTGTGCATGCCCACATGCTGAACTGCAGCGCAACTGGTAACCGCCAGGAGGGTGGCGAAGGTTCTGCCTGAACCAGGCCTGCCCCCGGTTCGGTTCCACCTATGCACCCCCACATACACCCATGTGGAGTGAAACTATGTAAAAAACTAATGATGTGAGCTGTGGAGACTACTCTGGACCTTCCCCCTTCTCTCTCCCTCTCCTCTCAACCAATAAAGTAAATCTTAAAAAAAAAAAAAAAAGAAAAAAAGAAAAAAGAATGAAGTATTCTAGAGAGTTGTGGTCCCCAACATTTTTGGCACCAGGGACCGGTTTTGTGGAAGAAAAATTTTTCACAGACAATGTGGGGGGTGCAGGAGGCAGGGGGACACAAGGGGTGATGGTTTTGAGATGATTCAAGCACATTAACATTTTAAAAAATATTTGTTTTATTTTTTTTAACAGAGATAGAGACAGAGACAGAGAGAAACAGAGAGAAGAGGAAGGGCCCAGAGCAGTCTCCATAGTTGTACATCATCAGTTTTCAACATGGTTTCATTCCACACAGGTGGGCGGGGGCTGCACAGGGTGGGAACCAAGCCCAGGGCCTCCTGCATGGGAGGCTCACCCCAGTGAGAACTGAATTGGGGGCACACCCCAGTTCAGCATATGGATCCTCACGGGCCAGGGCCAGGACTTGATGCTCGGACCCTGGGGCTGCAAAGCGAACACTTAACCCTCTGAGCCATGCCGGCTTCCCCCAAGCACATTACATTTATTGTACACCTTATTTCAGGTATGATTACATTGTAATATACAATAAAATAATTATACAACTAATCTAACGCCACTGCTGATCTGACGGCAAGTGGAGCTCAGGCGGGAATGCGAGTGATGGGAAGCAGCTGTAAATACAGATGAAGCTACACTTGCTGGCCTGCAGCTCAGCTGTGCAGCCCAGTTCCGAACAGGCCACGGACCAGTAGCTGGAGAGTATTGAGGAAGAGGGAGAACATTTGAAGCTGCTGACAGATGAAGGTCTGAGGTTTGACCACTATCATGAACAACTTGGAGGTCATTGGTGCCTCTGACAAAGGCAATTTCAATGTTGTAATGGGGGTGAGACCTGATTAAAGTGGGTTCAAGTGGAATAGGAGGAAAGTAATTCAAGACAGTAAATATAGACAATTCTTTCTAGGCATCTTGCTTCAAATGGAAAGGAAAAGAAATGGGTAGTTGCCAATAAGGGGTTAAGAGAGGTATTACTATTGTTGTTTTTAAAATGGGAGAAATATAAACATGCCTATATGACTAATAAGAATGATCCAATAGAAAAAGTTAACAAGGTGGGAGAGATAAAGGAAAATTGCTAGAGCAATGTGCTCAGTTAGATGACAGGGAGTAGGTCCCATAGACAAGAACAGAGACTGGCTTTATAGAGCATTCAGATAGTTCATCTATGGTAAAAGGCTGGAATGCTGAGCATGTGGGAGATGGTGTTGGTTGTGAAATGGTATGAGTCTGGGGAAGTTTTCTTCTGATGCTTCAGTGTTTTCAGTGAAATAGGTAATACAGTCCTCTTTTGAGAGCAAAGATGGGAGTGAGATTTAAGAAGAGAGGAGAAGGTGTGAAAAATTTGTTTGAGAGAGTGGAAGAATAAGTGAACTAGATATATACAAGGTCTGTCCAGAAAATAATCCAGCCACTATCAATATAACGAGAACTGTTACATGGCTGGATACTTTCTGAACAGCCCTTCTATAAGGTATGATTCCCTATAGGCATCAAGGGCCCAGTTGTATAGTTCCTGGTCATAAATTTAAAGTGCAATTATTCAGGAGTTTGTGATTTTTCTCTAGTCATATTTAGCTACACAGGTGCAGGTACAAGGTACGCTATGAATTGAATTTAAGCCAGGGAGAAAAGAGAAGGCACTCTCTCAAGAAGAGTTAATTGAGATGAATTTCATGAAGAGACAATTTTCAAAGGTGTGAATGAGTTAAATGTACAATGTACAAATGTACTATGTTGGAGGGATAGTCAAAATCTACTGGTCAGTGGAGAAAAAAATAGATGATTTATTTCATGCTCACTGTACAGCTTAAACTGTTCTAGTTTTTTGTTGTGGTTGTTTTAATTAAGTCACTTAATCCTCACAGCAAGTCTATGAAAAGGTCCTATTATTACTTCCATTTTACAAAGGCAAAATCAGGCATCAAGATATTAAGTAACATGTCTGAGCTTGCAGAACCAATAGATTGGAATCCAGACAGTCTGACTTTAGCATCCATGTGTGTAACCACCATGCTGATATTTAGTACAGGTCAAAGTCAACCCTACATCTATGTAGATCTGTATGCACATAAGGGAAAAAAGTGTTCACTGTGGCAACTTCACGGTATTGGATTATAATAGAAGATTATTAACCATTTTTTAATCCATCCCTGTAATGTTTGATTTGTTGCAAGAAGGAGCGATAATTTTAAAACACTTATAAAGAAAATATATTTTTAATTAAAATTTAAAAATTGTAAAAGGGGTATAAAACAAATCTGGGAACATGACATTGAATGGTTTTCTGATTATTACACTCCAGGATGGGAAGTAACTTAATGTAGGCTCTTTAGTTTCTGCATTCAGTCATTCAACAAATATTTATTAAATGCCTACTAGGGGTATCCAATCTTTTGGCTTTCCTAGTCCACATTGGAAGAAGATTTGTCTTGGGCTACACATACAATACACTAACACTAACAATAGCTGATGAGTTAAAAAATATATTGCAAAATAATCTCATAATGTTTTAAGAAAGCTTACTAGTTTGTGTTGAGCTGCACTCAAAGTGGTCCTGGGCCACGTGTGGCCCATACGCCGTGGATTGGACAAGCTGGCCTACTCTGTTCCAGGTGCTAGTGATTTGGCACTGAACAAAATAGACATAGATCCTGTCCTCACGGAGTTACATTCTAGATAGGAATAGACAGACTGTCTATAACTAAACAA
Source organism: Craseonycteris thonglongyai (assembly GCA_004027555.1). NCBI lineage: Eukaryota > Metazoa > Chordata > Mammalia > Chiroptera > Craseonycteridae > Craseonycteris > Craseonycteris thonglongyai. Next base: position 11,012 of record PVKE010032795.1, read on the forward strand.
ACAAAATAAAGCATTTCCAATGGAGAGAAGGGTTCTATCAACAAAAGTCAAACAAGTTAAGGGATATAGGGAGTGAGGTAGTAGTGTAATGGGTAGCTGAGTAGCTATTTTTTATAGAATGGTCAGAGAAGGGCTTAGGGATAAGTAACATTATTTAATTTTATTTTTATTGTTTTTGACACAGAGAGAGACAGACAGACAGAGAGAAGGGGGAGAGCAGGAGCAGTCTCTAGTCTCCAGTTTCCATAGTTGTACGTTATCAATTTTCAACATGGTTTCATTCCACACAGGTTGGGGGGAGGCCCACGCAGGGTGGGAACTGGGCTGGGGGCCTCTAACATGGGAAGCAAGCTCCCTCGAGACAAGGGATGAACCAGGCAGTGAGAACTGAACTGGGGACCTCCCGCATGGGAAGCACACCCCAGTTCAGCATATGGGTCTGCACAGGGCAGGGCTGGGATTTGATCCTCAGACCCCGAGGTGGAAAAGCCAGCGCTTAACCTGCTAAGCCATCCTGGTTTCCCCGGGATAGGTAACATTTGAAAAGAGACCTGGGGGAAGCCGGGATGGCTCAGTGGGCTAAGCGCTCACTTTGCAGCCCTGGGGACCAAGGATCGAATCCCGGCCCTGGCTCATGTGGACCCATATGCTGAACTGGGGAGTGCCCCCAGTTCAGTTCTCACTGAGGTGAGACCCCGGCCCAGTTCCTGCCCTGTGCAGCCCTGAGCCCACCTGTGGAATGAAACTGTGGAAAAACCAATGATGTGTAACAATGGAGACTGCTCCGGGCCCTCCCTCTTCTTTCTGTCTCTGTATCTCTCTCTTTCTCTGTTGAAAGAAATAAAAAATTATCTTAAAAAAAAAAAAGAAAAAAAAAGAAAAGAGACCTGAAGGCATTGAGGATAACTGCCATGTGGATAACTGTGAAAAGAGTGTAACAGCAGAAGAAGTAGCAAGTGCTAAGGCCCTGAGGTCAGAGTGTGCTTGTTATGTTCAAGGAACCAGAAGTCCACTTTGGGATCAGGTTGGTAGAGAGGAAGAGATCATGGGAAGACCATGTAGAGAAGAATTACAGCTTTTTCTGTGAGTGATATAGAAAGCTATTAGAAGATTATGAACAGATAGTGATACGATATGACTTAACCTATGATTTGGAATATATTAATTATGAACAAATAGTGACATGATATGACTTAACCTATGACTTGAAATATATTAATATTTAGTTGGCCGCTTGAAATTTGAAGGTAGTACAGTATTTACCATTCACTCCACATAAAACACACAAACCACTGCAGTGAGTGTTCCCAAAAAGCATTATTTAAAAAGAGGACATGGCCTGAAAGTTTTCAGACAATTCTGAGAGGAGAACTGAGTGGGATTACTAGGAATGATGGGAAATCCTGTCCTGCTGGACCCTGCTGACAGAATGTGGTTTCCATTGGGCTTGTTTTGTCTATCCCACGCAGAGAAAGAACCTTGGAAAATTATAAAGACATTTTATTCCAGGAGTATTACTTGTTTGCTTTTGAGTGAGGGGAAGAAGGTCCGTAGGACTGAGTTAAGGTTTGGCCCTCTTCCCCTACAAAATAAACACAATACAAACCTCCCAGAATTTTGATTCGTTAAGAGAGTTCAAAAAGTTCAGATCATTTCACATATATTTTACACATTGCAGGCTGAGGCACACTTTGTGTCTTAGGTCATGTTCCCAAGAAGCAAATCTTGAGACAGAGTTTATGTAAAAGTGATTTAGTTAGGAAGTGTTCCTAAGAAGAACCCACAAGGGACCAGGGGATGGGACTGAGAGGGGAAGGAGCCAAGCAGGGGATTGTGCAGTATCAAGAAAGTCCAATCTGGAAACTGTCTAATTGTTGCCGATCAATGTCATCCCATTAAATTTAACAATAATAAAAAAACAAAAAACAAAAAGTAAGTCCAAAGGGAAACTAGCTCCATCCCATAGGGAGCTCTGCAGATGAAGGCTGCCCATCATTTATGCATCACATCTGTCAGTCATTGGTCAAGTGCTGTGGGTTGGGGAGAAATGCTAAATCCTCAGCATGGTGATCACAGAGTGGGCTCCACCAAAAATCTCTAGGAGAAAAGATCCAGAAATAAGGACGGCGTTTGACCACCAAAGAGGTCTTTGAAAACTATGCATGGGAAGTAGCTCTCACACGTTCCTTCATGCTCTTCCAAACCATCATGCTGTTCCATAGAAAAGTAAACCTTTACCTCAAATATAAACTTTGATGATTGAAAAGTGAAAGCAAGCTGCAAAATACACTGCTTCTTAGAAGAGCCATCTTTTCAAAAGGTAGGGACAGTACATAATACTTTCTCTCATGCTCAGTTTCTAAGCACTGACAGGTCATTACAGACCTACTTTGCTTCCAATTGCCCCACTGAGGAAAAAGGCACCAACGGATGGTTGGGACCTATCTTGCTCTCCAATATGTTTTGTTTGGCCTGCATAATATGTTTTAAAAGTGGAATTGCAGTATTTGTCTGCAAATAGAATATATTTTATCCACAGAGAATGTGTCAAAAATTATTCTGTATCCTGAGTGTTCATCTTATGAATAGGAGGCCGAGAATTGAATACAAAAAATAATAACATATGCGAGGGGGACCATGAGTATGACAACATAAAATATAACAGAGACAGAAATTTCATATCCTATGGATAGTTTTCTTAATAAAAAATAGTAAGCCAAAGGTAACACACAAATAATACGAAGTGAAATGGTAAAACCAGTTTCAAGGGCATTTTGAGGAACTGGTTGTTTACCTGCTGGTATTTAAAAAGGAATAATAGAATAAGATTGCTAAATTAGATATAAAGTTTTTGAAGTTATACTTCTACTGAAGTCATTTGCTTCTCAACCAAACAAAAATCTGTAAGTTAACATTTAACATGTCATGTTTATGTAACATTTGCATATTATATATAAATATGACATATATAACTATGCGGTTGCATATTACAGATTATGTATGTGAATATATAGATATTACACTTAAATATTATAATATGTAGCATTTACATATTACAACTTGTAAAGTCATTACAAAATCTGCCTTTAGTAAATAAATAACACATCAAACAAAAGTACATTCCTCTAGATGATTTAATAGTCCATGGGTGGGGCCGGTGACTAATGTTCTAGTCCCATAGTATGTCCTATCGTTGTCTTATTTCTAAGTCTTTGGCTATGCCACTATAGATTATAATTCAATTGGTCTGAAGAAGGAACTTGGCATCATTATTTTTTTAAGCTGTCATAAATACATAAAATGTTTAAAACTTACCCACCATCATTTCAGAAGTAGGTATGATGAACCAAGCTCTGGTTTGGTTGAACAGGGATCTACCACTCAAAATTTTCTGATGTATAAGACAAAGAAATGTCTGTAGTTTCTATCTGTGATATGGAGCTAGCTAACTGGAAGCCTGTATGTAGAAAATAAAGGCTGGATTTGGGTTTACTTGGAGAAGTGTTAACATAAAGACTGTTCAAGAACTTATTAAGAAAAGAACAGACAAGGAAACAGCACAAAGGACAGTAGAAACTGTAAAAAAAGACAGAAATATGAATCGCGATAAAGAAATAAGAAGATAATCTGATAGTATATTGTTCATATCTTTCTGTACCTTCTTATGAATTAGAAAAATTCAGAGACATGGAATTAATGGGACAAAAGTTAAGAGCATTACAATATTAATAGATATTGCCAAATTTCTCTTCAAAAAGTTGTAACAGTTTACACTCTCATCAGCTGCATATGAAAATGGCTGTTTCTTTACCAGAACTATAATAGCAACTGTTTTAGTCTTTGCCAATACAAAACAAAAAAATATAAAGATATATGGACATGTTCAAATCGCATTTTTTGCTTATAAGTTAGATTGTTAGATTGAACATCCTTTCAAGTACTTATTTCTTTATATTTTTGTAACCCATTTTTCTATTGGGCTTCTAATTTTTTCTTAGTGATTTTTAAAAGCTATTGATTTTTAAAAGCTATTGATTTAAAAGCTATTGATTTATGTAGCTAAGGATTGTGTAGGCAGAACTTCAAAAAGCTTATAGTTGCTTCTTTGTGAAGACCTTATTCACTTAAATAAGAAAAAGTCAATCAAACGTCCCCTCTTAAATTCTAAACAGGAGTCAAACAGGCAGGCATCTCCCCAAGGGAAGGATATATTAACTGTTATTTTTGAGTTTAATATCACTGTCCAGAGCCAAACATCCCTTGGTGTGTTGGAAAAAAAAAACTATTCAGAGGGTCAGGCAAATGTGCAGAAGCACCAGAGAAGCTAGTATTAAGTCTGTACCCAATTTCTTCCCTTTTGAGTTTTACTGGTTTTCGATTTTCTCTTGTCAATTGAATTGATCTCTGTAAGGGGCAGGAGACAGTCCTAAAAGACCCAAGGAGGAACTCAACTGTGAGGGACATCTGAAGTGGAGACCTGGGATCGGTATCAGCTACGGGCCCCTGGACTGAGAGAATGAGGAAGCTTGGCTCTGATACAGTGCACAGCGATAATTGGAGTCCCCTTTGAGCCAGCCAGCCTGCAGGGCATGAGCTGGGAACAGGCTTGTAGCAAACTGAGGAACTCACTCCTCCTTACTGGGGCTCCCAAAGCCAGAGCCAATATAGTGCTGCCTAAATTAGGGTCACTTTTCCTCCATCACTTTAGTTACAGAGTTGTGGAGCTGTGAGGACAGGATTGCAGCAGTAGACACATGCAACAAGTGGGGCTGTACCGGTGTCCAACTGTGAGGCAGCACCAGAAGCTTTGCTGTAGCAGGAAAGGGCCTGCTGTGAACTGATTACACATACCAGTTCTCTTCTGCCTGGCATTGGTAGCAGGCACCTTGCGTCAAATGCCACACGTGTTTTTGGACCATTTGGATGTGGGATTATCAAGAAAGATGTTGAACATCTTGGCAATTTGACAAAAGGGATACTTTGAATAATTTTGACCTCACACTTGGGAGTCCAGTCATACCAATTGCAACATACACATGACGAACGTGAGTTTTGCTTCTCATTTGGATTTTTAGATCTTTGGAACTTTGGCACTGACACAAAAAGTAAGTCATAAAGAGTTTTAAAATATTTTCTTGCTTTGTGACTTCGGTGTTTTATACCAAGGAAGGCCTTCCCCTTACCAACATATTGTATCTATGAGATATAGATATACAGATAGTGACAGGAAAATTGTGACAGACTTTGAAATGGCAAACAAGGTTACCAGGTGACCTTTCAGTGGACTACACTGTTCTTCAAAGTTATCTGGAAAATGCCTGTGATAGAATGGATGCCTATGAGGGGATGAAAGGGTAGCTCAGCGGTTGAGTGCTTGTCTTGTAATCACGAGGCAAGGGGTTTGATTCCAGGCCCCCATCTGTGTAACCCCATATGCTGCACTGCAACCACCAGGATGGCTCAACAGCTAAGTCCCTCCATCCCATGCAGGAGGCCTCTGGTTCAGTTCCTGTCCTGTGAGGCCCCACAGCCACCTGTGGGGAAGGCAACTGTGTCACAACTCATGATGTACAACTATGGAGACTGCTCTGGGCCTCCTCCCACCCACCCCCTTCTCTCTTCTTACCTTCTCTCAATCAATGAAGTAAAAATAAATAAATAAATAAATAAATAAATAAATAAATAAATAAATAAAAAGAATGGATGCCTGTGATCATATGGATAACCATTAATTACTGTAGTGGATTTACCACAGACTGTCATTCTCCTATTAAATAGGTTTCTGCTTCCTGAAATTTGCCTAAGACTATATTATAAGTTACAGGCCCAAATCTGGTTCCTTAGTAGAGACAAACAGCCCCAGATTCATGGAAAAATACTGTGCCAAGTACATTGCTATTGACATTTCAAAGAAGAGAATCTTGGGTACATGCTTCTGAGCTGACATTACTTAAAGAATTTTCAGATTGTATCTATGGAGTGTGTGGATTTATAGGATTCTTTTTAGTTCAGAAGCAGACCACTTTATGAAAGCAGAATGCTAACTCAAAATCCTGCAGGACAGAATTACACAGGAAGAAAGGAGCTGATGAGGGAAATTTTACTGTGGTTGTGTTGAGGCTATTTTAATGCTCTATTTTCTGCATTGTATATAGAGGTCATTTCTTTTTTTCTTAAGCTCTCTTTAATCTACAACAATTCAGTGGACTCTGCTTTTGTAAAGTGATATTAAACACCTTTTTCTGCTTCTCACTGATTTTTTCCTCCATCCACCCCCAAATTTAAAAATCTCTGAGTTACCTTACTTTTTAAAAATAGCAATATAGTTTTGTATAGGTTCAACAAGAATCTTTTTATTTCTACCAGTATATAATTGTTTAAACATTGATTATGCAACCATGTCCTTCCTTGGAATGTCATATTTGAGAATGATGCTCATTTAATCAGTCATTTAGGGAGCAAAGGTTGATTTTACTTATGAAACCAATGACTACAAAACCATCTTAGGAAAGCTGGTTTAGTACCATCCTTATATGTGATAAGAAAGGGCAATCTCTTACAGGCCAGGAGCCTTAGCAAATTCGGGGAAACTCAAGTAGAGAGGAATTCATCCAAATTTATAGACTATACGGGTGAAGTATAATGGAGTTTCTTGGGCTTGCTTTCCTGGCCTTGAGCTAGCAAATAACAGACTTTTAGAAGTACAAATCTGTGGCTCTAGTAGCTGTTTGATCCTGCATGGCTCCAGATTTGCAAAGCAAACCCCCAAAAGGCTGTATGGTTAATTAACACTTGCTGCACCTATGCAAATAATCAGGCCAAACCCAATGAGATCAGCCTTTTTTTTTATGATCAAGAATAACCTCTGAGGGATGCCCAGATAGCTCTGCGGTTGAGCCCTTGCCTAGCAATTGCAAAGTCCGGGATTTGGTTCCTGACCCCAACCCTTGCAAACCCATATGCTGAACTGTGGTGCAAATGGTAACTGTTTCAGCTGTGAAGGTTCTTGCCTCCCATGAGGGAAGCTCCTGGTTCAGTCCCTGCCTTGTGTGGTCCCACATCCAACTGTGTGTAGAGAAGCCATGTCATATCTAATGAGGTACAACTATGGAGACAGCTCTGGGCCCTCCTCCCACTCCTCTACCCCCCTCACCTTCTTTCAAAAAGAATAAAATAAATCTTTAAAAAGAAGAAGAAAAATCTTTGAGATTTTATGGTCACATAGAGGGAAGTTGTTAGGGTCATGGGAAATTTTTTTTTTTTTTATT
>PVKE010032796.1:0-18274 GCA_004027555.1 Craseonycteris thonglongyai
AAGAAGTGGCATTGATTAGGGTTGGGGCAGAGAAAAAGAGCATTTGATAAGATATTCCGGGTCAATGGCAGAGCAGTGGCCTAGGCATGGAGCAGATATGACACACATATTTGTGTGGGTTGCTCTGGAGTTTGGAGGATGACAGAGTGGAACGTGAGGAAGAACAGAGGAGTAGGGAAGATGGAATTTGTGCTGTGGTCAAATTGTAGAGTCCTGAAGAGGCACACTAAGGAGTTTACATTTCCATTTGTAAGGAGTTTACATTTCCATTTGAGGGCAAATGGACATGCATATTTGATTTCTTTTTTTTTTTAAAGATTTATTATATTGTTTTTGACAGAGACAGACAAAGACAGACAGAGGGAAGGGGGAGAGGTGAGAGCAGCCTCCATAGTTGTATGTCATCAGTTTATGACACAGTTTGGTTCCACACAGGGTGGCGGGGGTCATGCAGGGCAGGAACTAGTCTGGGGGCCTCCCACATGGGAGGTGTGCCCCCCTGCCCCTCACTGAGCCAGGGGCAGAATGGGAGATGGGGGCAGGGGGTTGAGAATTGAACTGGGAGCCTCCTGCATGGAAAGCACACCTTACTTTAGCATATGAGTCCACCAAGGCTGGGGCCGGGACCGATCCCCTCTCCCTGGGACTGCAAAGCAAGTGCCCAACCCGCTGAGCCATCCTGGCTTCCCCTCTATTTGATTTTTAAAGAGATAAATAATGATCATGATGCCATTCAATATAAAATTTTGTAATATATCCCTAATGGTAGTAGTTACAAGTACTAAACCCAGTGCATCTGATCACTTTTGTATAAATTGTATCATATAATCATTCTTATTATTAATATTATTACTATTATTATTAACCTGAACAACATTCACTCAACAAATACCATCAAGCACCTGCTATTACATAATTTACTGTTACCCCATTTTACACAGTAAGAAGCTGAAATCAGGAAGATTACAGGAGTTTGCATGGCCACCCAGCCAGTAAGAGAAGGAGCTAGAATTAGAATTCAGATCTAGCAGACTGTGAAGTTCAAGCATACTCCCTAGCAGCCATCTTCTCTTCCTGGGTAAACAAATTCTAATGAAACTGCTATTCTTATCTTGGGCTAAGCTCTTCACAAGAGAGATTAATTAAATCTGTGGTATTCAGATATTGTAGTGCTTCTGTTACTTCTTTGGAAAGAAAGATCACCCCACCCTGGCTAATTAAGTGTGCTAGCATCTAAGAGAAATCGAGTGTCTGTCACATCACCTGGTGCAGGCAAGTGTCAGGGTGAGGGCTCTGCTCTGATTCACTGCCTGTGCCCACAAAGCCTGATGCAGAGTAAGATACATTTCCCAACATGCAGGGCAAGTCCCTGACCCCCTTCCTGGCATTCAGTGTCCTCCAGCAGCTGTGTTTGCTTTTAGCCTTAAAAATCAGTAACTATGATCTCTTACTGATGAGCAGCCCACTGAAGTAGACAATCAGGGGGATGGAGGCCTCTAACAGCTTTGAGGAAATTGTCACCGCAGATTGTGTGAATGTGGCCTAAGGCTGAGCTCCCCACCTCCTGCCCAGTGGATAGAGGTACCCTTTACAGCCTGGTGGAACAATCCAGTGCTGCCACCATAGCCGAGTCCCTTATATTAGATCCAGTAAGGGCTTGAACAATGCTTTCTTTAGTTCTTTCTGAGCAGTTAGAAGTGTACTTGCAGACCACACACAGCTCACATCCTGCCCCATGGCTTAATATCCCCCAGCAGGAGACAGTACTTCTATAGCCTTTGCGTCAACATCTTACAGTGTTCCGAGCACTTCTATGTGTATTACCACATTTGATTCTCCCAACAGTTTTATGCAGCATTGCTTTTTATCATCGTCATCTGTCACATGGACTACTACAATAGCCTCCAAACTTCTACTTTTCTTTCTCATCCAATATATTCCCTACAGTTCCTTACAAGTTCTGCTTCTGGACACTAATAGGATCAACTAAAACACCTGGCCTAGCCCTCACAAGTATTGGGTAATCTGGCACTCAGTGTGAGAAGAAATACCTATTCGGCCTCAGAATACCCATCTTCTCACTGACTCCCACAAATCTATAAACACACTCAACGTCTCTATGGTCTCCAAACAGTGTACTTAGACCTTTTACGGTCATAATAGCCCTAGCAGTCAAAAGCAGAGACACTGAACTGCCTGGATTGTTCTCCTGTCACCACCATTTAATAGATATGTAACCTTAAACATTGTATGTGTTATCTGGAAATTGGACATTATTGCAGAACCTTCTTTCAGGATTACCTGTGATGAATAAGTGAGTTATTCATATAAATCCTTAAAACAGTACCTTGCAATATTAGTGCACAATACTATTAGCTGTTGTTATTGTGTCCTCTATTATAATGCTCTTCTCTTCCTCACTCATTCATCTTTTAACAGTCTGCTTCAGAAAAACAGATCTCCAAATCTGAAAGATTGTGTTTATTCTATGTTCTCTGTGCTTTCCTTGAACTTTGTATAAACAAGTTTATAATAACGAGACTCAACCTAATGTTTCCAGTTATTTCAAGGTCTTCCCTATGACAATGTGAGCTCCTGAAAATCACAGGCCATTTCTGACCATATTTAGTCACCAGAACCCAATAGAATGTCTAGTACATAGTAGCTAGTATTTGTGGTAAACATCCATTTTGCAAAGTGGGGACTTATGAACCAGGATATGAACTGCTGGTTCTGCTCACTGGTCCACCTGCTGTCATGCCTCCTCAATCCATCCTCACATAACCCCCCAAAGGGTCAGATCATTGCCCTTCCCCTACGTCAATCTCTTCAATAAATTTCCTTTGTGTGTTGCTAAAAATGCAGTTTCTGGTCATGGCTCATGAATCCTTGCAGGACTGGCCTCCACCTTTCCATCTATATATCATGCTGCTCTCCCTTGTTCTCACATCTCCAGCCATGCTAACCCCCTTCTGATCTTTCTCAGTGTAGAAAAGGACATGCTCACTTGCTCTTAGCTCTATTTGGAATACAATTTCCCAGGCTTCTCTCAATGTTCTTCCTTCCCATTCACAAAATTCCTCTTCAGATACTACCTCATCTAAGCAACCTTCCCTGATCACCTGGACTACATGAGCCCTTTGTCATCCAGTTACTTTCTATTCTATCACTTGCCTATTTTCTTCAGGGGATGGGGTCCAAATCTGAAATGATTTCTTTATTTTCTAACCTATCCCACGGGAATGAGAATTCCACTAGGTCAGGCCCCTGGCTGCTTGTTCACCATACTAACTGCAATTCTACAAGTAGTACCTGTCATAGAACAGGTGCTCAGAAGAGGTGTCTTAAATAAATAAATAAATAAATAAATAAATAAAAATGAACTCTTTTGAGAACAAAGCCCTTCCACATCTCCAGAATCATCCAGAAATGACAAATCATGGAATGATAGAATTTAAAGCTTTATGTATGTCAGAGAAAGAGGGTAGAAAATTATGCATGTATAGTGCTGTACCAATTGTCACCTCCTCAATTTATAATCAACAAGTCCCAACTTATGAAAAGCTTTTCCAAATATGCTTGAAAGTATTTAAACTCCTAAGAAGATGAAAAATCATAATTAAAGAAGTGATTATAAAATGCTTTGACAGATTAATGGGAAAACCACAAAATTAGAAAAACCTGGTTTTACTGGAGAACAGCAGATTTGGCAGCAGGATAATATTGGGCAGAGTGAGTGCTCCATGAAAGAAGTTTACAAAATCAATACCGCATTTTGTTATCTACTCTGTATAATCTCACAATAAAAGGCATTTGCCTAGCGCTTTACACTTTGGAGAGCCTCTGTTCACCTACATTAGCTGATTTGATAAGACAGTTGAGTAATAGGGCAGCACAGCAGGGAATCCACCTAACAGTGTCAGGAAACCAGCTCCATTAGTAAAAGCTGTGACCTCCCCAGGTCGCTTTCTCTCTCTGTTTCTTTTTTGGTAAAATGAAGGTGTTAGTGTAGATTGTCTTAAATCCCTTTCAGCTCATCTACTGGAGCTATTTATATCTACGGTAACTTATGACAAATCAGGCTTCTCTTTGATCTCGGTCCAAGATATAAAGTTCTTATTGGGTCTTCTTTATTCATGTTCCTAAAACCAAATTATTTGAATGATCACTCTCTTGGATAAACTTCTCTCCATTTTACTTACTCTTTTCTCTTTGACACCAGTTCTGACTGGCTTTACCTTTCTTGGCTTGATGGTCTCTGTCATTTTATTTTGCACTATTGCCCCTTCTACAATACCACCAAGAAGTTGCCAGCTTCACAAAGAAATTCATGTGTTCTAAGCTGTACCTCCAGGAGAAGTTGCCCCAAAGCTGACCTCACAGATTTTTTTTCTATATTCACTGGAGGACAGAAATTTTTCCTATAATTTAAATGCATCTTCGGGAGACTGTGACACCTGCACCCTTTTCGGTTTCTTGACCATTTTCTTACTCGGCTTTCCATGATGGGGCAAAGCAGAGGGTCAGTGTTGGGTGTTTGGGGTCATGGATGTGGTTGGGATATATATCGTTGTTACCACTTTGTCTTCTGTATTCTTAGGTACCTTCACATCTCATTGGCACCCATCTGATTTGCATCTTCTCCACCTGGTCATTTGATGCCTTTGCCACTTAAATGTAAAGTTACAGCTCTTTGTGTCTACTTCCATAAGCAGGAGGCTGCTCAAGTCCTACATAGAGATTTCCTCTGTTCATTCACAGCTTTGCTGTGTGGAAAAGACTCCTCTGTGACTGTGTGTGGACATCTTAGCCATGAGTATGCAAATAGCTTCATGATTTATTAAATTATTCAGTCCATCATATTATGTATAAAAGACACTAATGCTCTAGGGGTTCAAAAGTATCTCCGGAGTCAAATATCCTTACGCTCATGATGAAAACTGGTAATATGCAAGGCAAACTACATATTTTCTTCTCTCTGCTCTTTCTGTCTTTCAATATTTTGAAATACTCATACTGCTTTAGAGACCTAGAATGACATAAGACAAAAATCAGATAAAGTCCACTTGCAAGATAAACAAGAGCATCTACATGTGTTCATTTCCTTTGTGCTCTGGTTCTCAGGCTGCTGTGTTGCAGCTTTTTGTAGGAGGCACACACATGCAATAGTGATGGTTGGTGCTGGGGGGAATTCTGTTCTGAGTAAGAGTTCTGAAAAAGCACTCCACAGGCAGGCTGCGTACATACGCAGCTGATCAGTTTCCCTTGGGCTGGAGCTCTGTGCTGCCAGGCAGGTGACGGCCAGCTCTCCAACTCACTATTTCTCCCTCTCCTGTGTGGATGTGACTACCTACCAGGTGGCTCCTGCGAGTCCAGGCCTGGGCACCATAATGCTGCCAACTTCTTTTTGAAAACAGTGACGAGGAGACCTTAGACTTTGCATGACATGCTGTTTCTAACCCAGTAAAGGAATGCAGGGATGCCAGGATAGCACAGCAGGTTGAGCACTTGCCTTGCCACCACAAGGTCTGGGAATTGAACCCTGGCCCCAGCTAGTTCAAACCCATATGCTGTACTGTGTGTGGCACAACTTGCAACCACTGGGATAGCTTGGCAGCAAAGTTTCTCGCCTCCCATGCAGGAGACCCACAGTTCAGTTCCCGCCCTGTGTGGTCCCACATCCACCTGTGTGGAATAAAACTATGTCACAGCTAATGATGTACAACTATGGAGACTGCTCTGGGCCCTCCTCCCTTCTCTCTCTCAGTAAAATAAATCTTAAAAAAAAAGGAAATGAGTTCAGAGTCAGCCCCAGCGTAAGACCACGTGCACTAGCTAATGCCTGTCCTTCCAGAGGCAACTTGTCCTGACATTGTTTTTACAGAAAAATGCGTAAACCCAGTGGTTTGTAGCATTGAAAGTACTTTTTCATTGCTTTTCTAGAAATTTAAAACCCCAGACATCGGTGGAGACATGGAGCAAATTGTGTCTGCTTTCCAAGACGAACCCGCTGGTTTGCTCTGCGTTGTGGACGCGGGCCCTGCTTCCTCACAGCTTCCGGGAGGCTGAGCGCAGCTGGTGGGTCAGGGTTGCTAGCTGATTGGCTGGCCCGCGGTGGTTGGGCTTTAAAAAGGAGCAGGCAGCGAGGGAGAGCCCGGAAGCCCGACAGCATCTTCCACAGAAAAGGCAACGCCTTCCGCGGGAGCAGAGCGTCTCAGGCGGCGGCCCCTCCTTCCTGCGCGAGCCCTGCTACACAAGATGTGCAAAGGACTGGCAGGCCTGCCTGCTTCCTGCTTGCGGAGGTAAGATGATTTTCAGGCACCGATTGTGCTAGACTTTCAGACCGACTTCCTTAATTAGTTATTAATAACTACTTATTAACCTAGTGCTTTGGAATTACAGTGTGGTCAAGAGAGCAGCAACTTCTAGTTTTCCTCCAAGACTAGAGATTGTGACTGAAGAGGTGTTCTCCCCCAATCTGGGCACCTGTGTGTTGCTGTATTTGACCTTGGTTTTGGAGAGTGTTCTGCCCCTCTCACCAAGTCAGCCCTAAGGGAGAAGTGACGTGAGGTTTTGGACCAGAGAGTGCCGTCTGTAGGTTGCTGCTGTTGTTTGAGCAGCACTGGGTAAAAAGAATTGTGTACTGGGTTCTCATTGGCAGGCTAGTTCTTATTTAGGGGAAGATCCCCCATAATGAGGTGTGGCCACCTCCCCAGAAAGGCTCGGTGCTTCTGCATGGGACTGCAGTATTGTTCAGCCTTTGTGTTCTTATCAGTAACTATAATGGAGTATGAATTCCAAAACTAGACCCTCCCCTTTATCTCTGCCCCTCTCTCTAGTTCTTGAAGTGTCTTATGTGAGTGGTGGTTGAGAAGCTTTGATCATAACACATCAATTAAGGGTTCTGTGGATGGTCTCATCTTAAACACATTGTTTTGTCATGTACTGTGTCCTGATGAGGAGGAAAAAAAACTAAATAAATAAACTTAAAGATATGCGGCCACTCATATGTATAAATAAATGCTTTTGGAAAGAAAATACAGAAACTAGGGCATATTACAGGTGAAAAGTCTATAGGTGCTCGGACCCTTCTTCTTTCTGTTAGAAATCACCTTAAATGTCAATTTGAAAGTTCCCCAGAGAGTACTGTCTTTTGTGCATTCCTAGGACTTTACCTTTGAAGTGTTATTATTCAGGAGTGGAAAAAATATTCCCTGTTCCCCTTCTTTTATGGCTGCTTTGAAATGAAGTAGGAGGGTCTGGCGGAGAGAACTGGTGAAGTGGCCTCCACTAGCAGTGTCCTAAACCCAACAGAGCAAGTACTCCAAGCCTTGGTCAATTCGCATAGAAAATGAATAGTGTCAAACACAGGAGTGTCAGGAGAAAGCTGTACTCTGGTGACTATTTGGGGAGGTAGAGGAACAATTGCACTAGGGTTCTGCTCTCCAGGCACTAAGAAGCTAACCTAGGGAGGAAACTCTGTGTTGCAAGGCAAGCTGCTGGTCCCTCTCCTCCCTGGTGAACCGTAAACCATCTAGTCCAATACCTTCCTGCCAGTGACTCCAGGAGTCACAACCTGCTCAAGGTCACATACATAGGCGGTGAGATGGTGGAGTGCACACAAAATACAGGTGTCCTGACTCCAACCCCTGGAGTCCTTTAGCTTTTTATTTTTTATGGTTGTATTGTGTTTAAGGGCAAGTGTTATGTACTTGTTAGATAACTGCCAACTGTGGGTGACATGACTGTGTGTTGGCCAGTATTGTCAGAGCTTAGCTGGGCCAGCCCATGAAAATATGAAGTGGTTTCTATTTTCCCCAAGTCACAGTACATGCATATCCTCATTTTATCATCACTTTGGCCTTCATGGTGATGTCTGGTTATCATTAAGGAGGAATTTCCATCCCCTGTGTAGTTGGAGAAACAGAGGAGAAAAATAGTCTTGTGAGGGAGAGACTATGTTAGGGGCAATTCCAGAACATCGCGAAATTCAAGCTTTCTGGGGAAATACACACAGATACACCACTGATGTATCATAGCCATCCTAAAATAATGTCTTTTTACCCTTGCGGCTTTTTTTTTTTTTCATTCTGTGTAGGAACATCTGTCTAGTCATTTGTTTTTCTTTCTTTCTTTCTTTTTTAATGGCATTTTCCTGTTTAAATTATTTCTGGGTTTTTATTAGTAAAAAAAGATCCAAGCAAAAGAGTAATTAACAAAGTGAGAATGTTGAGCTGAAAGCTTATTAAGAGGACCTCATTTGTAAGTCACAAACCCTGCTGTTCCGAAGCTGCCCATAGAACAGTGGTGATAAGCTGGAAGGTCTGCTCTAAATGATCAGAGCTTCAGTGAGGACCCTCCCCTGCTGCTTCTTATTGTTTTTAAGCCTTAAATGCTCTTTACTGAGTAACCATCTTCACAGTGCTGAGATCACAAAGGAAAGCAGAGACAGTGGAGTCCCCAGAGGCAAACCTAAGGAAGTGGGGGACCGCGGCCATTTTCCACCCCCTCTGCTGCTGCTGCAAACCACATGCATCCCAAGGCCCACCTCCTACAGGGCACTTGCCCTTGCCCTTGCCGCCTTTCCAGTCCCCTCCTCCAGCCACCAGACGGTGGCGTAACTGCTGTCCTCCAGGAGGTGACGTGCTATAGGAAGGTTCGCTGTTTCAGTCACTACTTGCTTCCCAATCCTTACAAACTGCTCAAAGATCAGTTAAGTTTTCAATATGTTTCTGTTGAAGGTACCAATACTTTACATTGGTGAAATTGACAGGTTTGCAAAAGAGGGTTGTGGGGTGAACAGGGGGGATGGGTGTGTGTGTGTGTGTTGTGGGGGGAAGGGGGCAGCATTCTGGTTGCTGAGGCAAAAGCTGTGCTGCTGGTCCCAGTTGGCACCAAGTCCCAGGCAGAAACAGAAGCAGGGGCTTATTGTCCAACTCTGCTCCTTTTCCAGACATGGACCCTGGAGCTAGGGCATCGTTCAGACTGAGCTAGTTACCATTATTGTTTTCTCCTCTTCTGTGCAGTGCAAAAGATGTGAAGCACCGCCTAGGCTCCCTGCTACAGAAGTCACATTCTTGTGAACAAAATCCTGCCCACAGCAAGAAGGACAAAGTGGTCACTTGTCAGAGGTAAGAGCAAAGGCCTACTGAGGAGCCACTGAGCAGTGACTGTCTGATGACAGAGATATTCTACAGGTTATGTTTCTAGTTAAGCTAGATCAAGACACTCTCCATTGTCATAGACCTCATAATCCATTTGAAATGTGCAGATGTGTACCAGAAGAGATGACCCTAATCAACAACAGACCTCATCATAACCATTACAAATAAAATATCTGCATTTTAATCAGGATTTTACATTTCTTGCCCCAGTTTTGCATTGTGGCATTCAAATAATTCTTTTTCTCCTTGTCTCTAGAGTGAGCCAAGAGGAAGTCAAAAAATGGGCAGAATCACTGGAAAACCTGATTACCCATGAATGTAAGTCTGACCTCCCCACCCCCTGAGTTATCTCATACTTCACTTGTGCCAACAGGCATGGCACAGAGCCTTCTGTTTCTCCTGACTCCCAGAGGAAAATCAGCCTGTTAGACATTTAGCCCTCAAGCTTTGTGACCTACAGTGAGTAATTCATGCAGAAACCCTGGGGAAAACCATCTTTGTCGTCACGTGGGAAAAGGGGAGAGAAAACATTCCAAATATTGAGATTTCTTTCAGAATCAGCCTCAGGTTCTCTTTTCCAAACCCACTGATGGCTGCATTAGGCATTTCAGAAATACAACACCTTCTTGCAAGAGACTTCAAACCTTGAGCAAGAAGCACAGGGTTTGACTGAGATCCAAGATGCCAAACATAGGTTAAGGGTAACCTAACCCCAAGTGTCCCTCCAAATGTACCTCAGCTTTATAGGAGACACAGGGTCTTGGAGGCCAGCCAGTGTGATAATAACTGTGCTTCTTTCTCCTCTATTATAGGTGGGTTGGCAGCTTTCAAAGCTTTCTTAAAGTCTGAATACAGTGAGGAAAACATTGACTTCTGGATCAGCTGTGAAGAGTACAAGAAAATCAAGTCACCCTCTAAACTAAGTCCTAAGGCTAAAAAGATCTATAATGAATTCATCTCAGTCCAGGCGACCAAGGAGGTAGGTCTTCATGGAGTTTCCTAGAAGTGGATGCAGTGGCAGGGGTCTTCAGATTGTAAGAGTTGAAGGAAAATACATAGCAGTGGAGGAAGTTACTATAATCTTGACAATCCCAAATGTATCAGTTAGGTAAAAACCTCTTTCATTCAGATGACTTAAATGATCAGCCTTAGTGAAAATTTCTGATGAATCTCTCCAATGTGTGAGAAAGTACAAAAGCTATGGCCCTACCCAACCTGTCACATATGCTGGGATAGAGCCAAAAGCCCATTTTCTCATCCCTGGGGTAGAGAGGGAGCACACTTATTATTATTGGGTGCAAACCATGGGGACTCCCACCTCCCCACAAGGAAGGACATTGTGTCTAATGAGCCCGGCCTCGGCCCCTCAGGTAAACCTGGATTCCTGCACCAGGGAGCAGACGAGCCAGAACGTGATGGAGCCCACCATAACCTGCTTTGATGAGGCCCAGAAGAAGATTTTCCACCTAATGGAGAAAGATTCTTACCGCCGCTTTCTCAAATCTCACTTCTACCTTCAGTTGGCCAGCTCTTCCAGATGTGGGTCAGAGAGGCAGAAAGGAGCCAAGAATTCTGCAGACTGTCCTTCCCTAGTCCCCCAGTGTGCCTAATTCTACTCCATGGTGAAGGGTTGAAATGCTAAGACTCTATGCCTGGAAAGCTCAAGGCCAGACATTGAGCTGTGTGGACCAGGTGTGTTTTGTCCACACTGTACCCTAGTTTTCATGCTGCCTGCCCTGTGTCAGTCACTCGATTTATTTCAGTGTTTTCATGTTCATCAGCACAGAACCTCATTTCAGTTCAATTTCCCCCCATATTTTTTAGGGTGCCATGTGAACAAGTGTCCAAATAATGATCTGTTAGGCCTGGGTTTTTGGAGATTGATGGTAATTTGACCTTAGGTGGCTTGGTTGGTACACTTCATTTGATATCCACAGGCACATGGATTCTGTTAGCCCGCACTTTCTCCAAAGTCTAGACATTTAGATAAGGTTGGTCTATCATGTGTATGTGTGTGTGTACACACACATATGTTTTCCTGTAAGAATATATAGGAAAGGCCCCAGGTGCTGGTACTTGTGTGTACATATTACATGCATATTCTGAGCCTTGATCATTCATCCTGCAGTCAAAC
This sequence comes from Craseonycteris thonglongyai, assembly GCA_004027555.1. Lineage (NCBI taxonomy): Eukaryota > Metazoa > Chordata > Mammalia > Chiroptera > Craseonycteridae > Craseonycteris > Craseonycteris thonglongyai. The sequence continues at coordinate 11,299 of PVKE010032796.1, forward strand.
AGGGCAAGCTGAACCAGCTCGATGCCTGCTAAGAAAGGGAAACTAACCTGCGGTACATGGTTCTGTAATGTTCCATGGTCTTGCTGGAAAAGCCCCTAACGGATGTCAGGCTCAGTTTAACCAGAGACCATCTCCAAGTTGAGAGTTGAGGAGCAAATACCATGTAGTCTTGTACATGACTGACGCCATGCTGTCTTGGGCTGGTGATCACTAGCGAGGCTTTTGAGTCCCACAGATACTGGCCTCCCCTTCTTTGCCTGGGTGCTTGATGCACGATCATCAGCAGCTGGGTGGGTATGGAGTTGGCAGACGGAATGCCTGAACTGAACAAGGACATGCCGGCTGAGCAAGGGCGCAGAATGGACAGGTTCATGTCTGACCCACTACTCTCTCTCTGTCTCCTGACCAAGGTGCTCTTCTCATTTTGTTTTGCCCTGAGAACATTAGCTGTCACATGAAGCTCCTGCATCCATGGCAGCTGTTTGTTTGTACCCCCATAGTGGCTCTAGGTGACATGCCTATGCTCTAAACCAGGGGTCTCCAAACTACAGCCTGCGGGCTGGATGCAGCCCGCAAGGCCCTCTCATCCGACCCATGGAGACCTTTTTATCTGAATAAAATAATATTAAATGAATAATTAAGAACAACATCTATGTTTTGATTCTTTTTTATTTGGCCCTCGAGTGTGTAGTCAGCCCCAAACTGCTGTTTGATAGTTAATGCAGCCTGTGGGCTGAAAAGTTTGGAGACCCCTGCATAGCAAGGAAGGGAATGATGATATTGTATAAAGCAAATGTCACTGACTGAAGAGTGCTGTGGCTCTCTTTGAAAGTGGCATCTTGTTCACTCCATCCACACATCAGGACTAACCAAGGCCAACACACTTCCTTTCCAGGCTCTGAGACTGAATAAGCAGGAAAGAAAAAAGACATCCATTGTTAGAATTACTGTTTGGAACTTTTCAAGGCACATGAAATACTTGAAGATTTATCATTTGTCATTTATGATGCTGTTTTGTACAATGTTTTTATTATTGTATTGTGTGAAATGGAGGTGCAGGTTGCCCATGAATGGTCAGGGAGTCATTCTGTTCTCATTTTCCTGAGACCACTGCTGACCCCCAGCATCGATGAACTTGTGAGTGCCTTGTGCTTTTAAGCCAAGAGACTGGGCTGCAAAATAAAGACACCAGAGTGTGTGTACACAAATCATGCTGTATTAAAGATACAATTTTCTAATTGTACCCTTCTTGTCTCTGGCCTTCTTACTTTAATGTTTGTGAAGTTCCTCACCAGCATGCCTTGTATTACACACACTCCCACAGCGTTGTCTCTAGATGACTCCAGGATCCAAATGTGTCATGTATTTAGTCTTGCCTTACTGTGACTATCATGACTTTCTGGGTGTACCTGTACTCACAGATAGGTCTGCAAGGTCATTTCTGATGAAAAGTAAATTATTTTATGTAACATGTCTTCCAGCATGCTTTTTCATTGGTTGTTCCTGTTAATTTCGTCAGCATTTGACACAAGCGCTACCTGCTCCTGGCCCATGGGCCCAGCGCCCCAGCGCCCCTTCCGTGTACACACCCACATTTCTCACATGCTTTCTGGAAGCATATATTTCCAGTGACACACGCACATCTCAATAAAGGTAAATAAATGCTTCATACAAAACCATCTGCTTATAAACCCACTGATGATCCACAGAGACGTATTATAAAAAGGAGCCGGCTGTGGGCGAGTGCAGAATATGATTCCTAGCCGGTCTCTCCCATGTCAACTTTGGGGGAAGAGTAGAAGAGGAAGATTGTGTCTTTTTCAGTTCCTGTCACAGCACTGCTACCTCTGGTCACAGAACAGAGGCCATCTTGACTCCAGAGACGTGGCTAAATAGATTTGGTGGTTCCCTTGCCGGGTTAGAGTTTGCTTCCCTGAGCAGCAATTCTCTGACCTCCCGTTACCTGCCTGGTTGAGAGAAGATGGAACCAGTGAGGGCAGTAGAAGAGGTGAAGGGATCTATAAGTACCCAAGGGGCAGACCCTCACCAGACTACTCAGAGTACTTCCTTCACTGGCAAAGAGGTCATAGAACGTTCACCCTCATGGTCACAGGTACCATGGTGATTATGTCATGAGCCCCCCATTTTCTGAAATTCTCTTTTCCTATGATAAAAGTCATGCTTACAAGGTATTAGGAACACAGGGTCTTAAACTAGTTTGAATAACTGATCCTTTTAAGGATCCAAAGACAACTATGAACCATCTCCAGAGGAAAAGACAAATAGTAATTCAAATTTCTCATAAATATTTAGAGAAAACTTTTACAACCTCGCCTGAAAACCCACTGGGTTCTCAATCCTGCCTCACATTGCAGGTGTGTCAGCTTCTCTCAGAGCAGGTGGTTGCCACTCCATGGCAATACCATCTTCCCAGTGTGAGCAGAGTTCTTTTCTTCAGTCTCTCCCTTGTGCACAGTTTCTTTCCTCTTGAAGGTTGGCCATGAGAAAGTAACACAACTCTTCTGAAGGCAATCAAGGACCATGTTTTTAAAGACACTTTTTGTTGCTTGCTAGGTGCCAGATGTTGTCGTAAGTACTTTATATAAATAATATCCTTATCACACCGACCCTAAGATGCCAATCATGAGCATTGCCACTGCAAAACATCTGCTGGGGGGAAAATAGATGGCGGCATGAGAGGAGAACGCCTATAACTGCGTGGGAAGGGACTTGTGAACAGAGGGGAATCCACAGGGAAACCCTGAGAAGCAACCTCAACTAAGAGAGCCACACAACGCAGAAAAACTCCCAAAGGTTAGAGAAAAAAGGGGAGAGCGGGAGAGGGAAGGGGAAGTAGCGGTTTGGGGACAGAAACTCAGAGCGTGGCCTGGGGCTGGCAAAAACAAAGGGGGATTGGGAGACCAAGGTCAAAGTGGAGCTGGATCAAGGGCGGGCTGGAAGCCGAGACCTAGGGAGCGTGAAAGCCTCACAAGACTGTACAATTTAACGTCTGAACTCAAGGGACAGCACGCAATGCCCTAATCAGATCACAGAGCCTAAAGTGGAACAGGGACTGTGGAGCAGGGCGACGGCACTTCCCAGCAGGCGGGGTGAGAGCAGGGCACCAACCCACAACGGCTCAGCACCCCTGATTTATGGAGGAGATTGACTGTGAGGGAGCACCTTCTGAAGACAGGGCTCTTGAGTGAGGGCTGGGGCTTGAGTGGGCATAGCTGCATTAGATGTGCTTAGAGTGAATCCAGCGGTCTCAACAGAGTGGGGAGCATAGAGCGGCTGCCACCCGAGCTACAGCCTGTGTGCACAGGGCTTTCGGCGCCCCGCCCACCAGGCTGCTGAGGCACCGCTGTGTGCATGCACCAGGGCTTTCGGTGCCCTGCCCACCAGGCTGCTGCAGCGCTGCTGCCAGCGCGCAAGCGTGCAACTGGGCTTTTGGCACCCAGCCCACTGAGCCTCTGCAGCACCGCTGCCTGCTCACCAGCACACAACCAGGCTTGTGGCGCCCCGCTCACCAGGCCACCACAGCGCTGCAGCCTGCACGTGAGACCGGCTTTCGGCGCCCTGCCCACCGGGCTACTGTGGCACTGCTGCCAGCTCCCGAGTGCGCGACTGGGCTTTCAGCACACCACCCACCAGGCCGCTGGGGCGCTGCAGCCCGTGCCAGCAACTGAGCTGCTGACCAGGATGCCAAGGCATCATTGCCTGCGCGAGGGAATGCGCGGCTGACCAGGGCCTCTGCCAAGCCCTAGCCCATCCAAGAGTTGCCCTGCAGACACGGCTTGAAGATACGACTGAAGGAGGGGCAGCCAGGTGGAGGAGAGAAAGACCAGAGCTCCTGTGCCCTGCCCTCACTGCAACACCAGCCCCCATGCTGAAAGAGGAATCTGCTATTGTGTCTCAGGCCCGACCTAGCTCCTACTCACAGGCCCCCCACCCCGGCCACACCTTTACTACTCTGCTATCTAACAGCTAAGACAGCAACCTGAAGTGCCCCAGGACACAGAAGCTGTCTGCTTCCCCCAACCCTCTCCCAAAATCTCCTTCTCCCACAACTGAGCCCAAAAGAAAAAATAAAGAGAAGCCCATCTGATAGTCAAACCCCCAGAGGGAAAAAAGACTCATGCATAAAGCAAAAAGAACCACATCAAACACAATGCACACCTAAGAATCCAAAGCCCCTCCAGAAGATCAGGGGCAGTCTTTAGTAAAGTATCTTGCACACTTGGAATCAAATCTAAGTGAAAAAGAATTCAGGGCTGCATTAATCAAGACACTCGGAGAGCTCACTCAATGCTGGCAAAGTACTCAGACACAGTTAAATGACCTCAACAAGAAATTTTCTGAGCAAAATGAGTACTTTACCAACAAAATTGAGAAGCTAGAGCAGAACCAAAAGGAACTCCTCGAAATGAAAGGCATCATGGGAGAGCTGAAAAGAACTGACCAGCATAGGAAACAGGGCTGACCAGCTAGAGGAAAGGATAAATGAAATTGAAGATACAAACATGGAAAAGTCACAAAGGGAAGCAGAAAGGGAAAGGAGAATCAAGAGAAATGAAAGAGCCCTTCAAGAACTTTCTGACTCCATCAGAAAGAACAATATTAGAATAATAGGGGTACCAGAAGGAAGCGAGATCAAATCGTCTCAGAGTCTACTAAAACAAATAGTGGATGAAAATTTCCCTGACCTGTGGAAAGAAGTGCAGCCCCAAATCCAAGAGGAAAGCAGAAGCCCTAACTTCCTAGACCCTAGCAGATCTTCTCCAAGGCACATTGTTCTGAAGATGACAAAAATCAATGACAAAGAAAAAATCCTCAAGGCTGCCAGGAAAAAACAAAACATAACTTTCAAAGGAAAACCTATCAGGCTGTCACCAGACTTCTCAGCAGAAACTCTGCAAGCCAGGAGAGAGTGGAGCCCAATTTTCAAAATAAAAAGAGAGGAATTTCCAGCCGAGAATGCACTATCCAGTAAAATTAACCTTTAGATATGAAGGAGGAATTAAGGCCTTTACAGATATACAGAAGCTGAGGGAATTCTTCAGCCCAAAACCGGCACTCCAAGAAATACTAAAGGAGGCTATCCGACCTGAATCCAGAAATCAAAATAAATGGAGAAAAGTTGGGACAACAAAAAAATAAAAAGGAAAGAAGAAATGGATACAGGATATCCTCATATATCAATCATCACCCTGAATGTAAATGGACTGAATTCACCAATTAGGAGGCACAAGGTAGCAGACTGGATTAAAAAACCAAATCCAACCATATGCTGCCTACAAGAGACACACCTCAGCCACGGGAGAAACATAGACTCAGGGTAAAAGGATGGAAAACAATACTCCAGGCAAATGGCAGTCAGAGAAAAGCTGGAGTGGCCATACTGATTTCTGATAAAAAAGACATCAGGATAAAAAAAATAATAAGACATAAAGATGGACATTACATCTTGAGAAAAGGGACAATACAACAAGAAAACATGACACTCATCAATATATATGCTCCGAATCAGGAAGCACCAAAATTTATAAAGCAACTACTAACAGATCTAAAAGGAGAATTAGACAAAAATACAATTATGCTAAGGGATCTAAACACCCCCTTGACAACATTGGACAGATCATCCAAGCAGAAACTAAATAAAGAGATTGCAGCTTTAAAAGATACATTGCAGGAAATGGACATAATTGACATTTACAGGTCATTCCATCCTACAACAAAGGGCTATACATTTTACTCTAGTGCACATGGAACATTTTCAAGAATAGACCATATCCAGGGACTTAAATCCAACCTCAACAAATTTAAGGGCATCCAAATCATACCAAGTGTATTCTCAGACCACAAAGCATGGAAACTTGAGAACAATTGCAAAAGATCAAGTGCGGAGAGAACCACATATACATGGAGATTGAACAACATGCTATTAAAAAGTGACTGGGTCAAAGAGGAAATAAAACAAGAGATTAAAAAATTTGTAGAGGGGAAGCCGGGATGGCTCAGTGGGTTAAGCGCTCACTTTGCAGCACCGGGGACCGAAGATCGATCCCGGCCCCGGCCTTTGTGGGCCCATATGCTGAACTGGGGAGTGCCCCCAGTTCAGTTCTCTCTCTGTCTCTGTATCTCTCTCTCTGTCTCTGTATCTCTCTCTCTCCCTCTCTCTGTCAAAAACAATTTAAAAAAATGAAATATTAAATATCTTTTAAAAAAAATTGTAGAAACGAATGACAATGAAAACACGATGTACCAAAATATCGGGGACACAGCAAAAGCAGTATTAAGAGGGAAATTTATATCACTACAGGCCTATCTCAAGAAACAAGAAAAACTACAAGTAAACACCCTCACATCTCATCTTAGAAAGCTAGAAAAAGAAGAACAGAGGTCCCCCAAAGCCAGCAGAAGAAAAGAATTAATAAAAATCAAAGCAGAACTTAATGAAATACAGAATAGAAAAACAATCGATACAATTAACACCACAAAGAGCTGGTTCTTTGAAAAACTCAATAAAATCGACAAACCACTGGCTAGGCTCACCAAAGGACAAAGAGAAAAATCTCACATTTCCAGAATATGGGACGATAGGGGAGAGATTACAACTGATGCTGCAGAAATACAAACAATCATAAGAGATTACTATGAAAGACTCTATGCCAACACATTTGACAACCTAGAGGAAATGGACACATTTCTAGAAACATATAGTTTACCTAAACTGAACCAAGAAGATTTGGATAACCTCAATAGACCAATCAACAGTACAGAACTTGAAACAATTATCCAAAAATTACCCAAAGGCAAAAGGCCTGGACCAGATGGCTTTACCAATGAATTCTACCAGTCATTCAAAGAAGAACTAATGCCCATCCTCCTCAAACTACTCCAGAAAATTCAAGAGGAGGCAGTACTACCCAACTCTTTCTATGAAGCTAATATCACCCTAATACCAAAACCTGGG
>PVKE010032797.1:0-18278 GCA_004027555.1 Craseonycteris thonglongyai
CGGGTACAAACATCTTTAAAGATCAAGGTTTTCAAGTTTTTTGGGTAGATGCCCAGTAGAGGGATGGCTGGGTCATATGGTAATTCCATTCGTAATTTTTTGAGGAATCTCCATACAGCCTTCCATAGTGGCTGTACCAGTTTACATTCCCACCAGCAGTGTATGAGGGTTCCTTTTTGTCCACAGCCTCTCCAGCACACAGTGGCTTTTATAGCCTTCCTAAGGGTGCAGGCTCAGGTCCTTTTAATTCTTCGAAGTGGATAGTCACAATACAACAACACTCTTTTCTCGCCACCTCTGATGGTATCACCTCTGATGATAATTCTGATAGAATTATCACTCACAACCGTCCCTAGTTTCTCCTGTAACCTTCTGCCACATACTGGGGACACAAAGATGAATGGCTTCCTTGCCTTCAAGGCTTCAGTCTAGTGGGGACATAGGCTTATGAACAGATCGTTGAAATACTGTATTCCTACAACTATATTGGAAAAAGTCACTATATTATTTTAGATTATGTGCCCTTCTTATTCCCAGCTATAAGTATTAGAAAAATAAGTAAAATATTAGTTATATTTTTCCATTTTCTGGTTAATTTTACCCACCATAACAGTAAAAGCTTACATTTCCCTTTAAAATATACATTTTCTATTTTCTGTGTTAACCTTTGTGGCTAGAGCATTCATTGTCAAGTGACTTTTCACAGAGGTAATATACTTCTTTAAGAATACTTCTCTACTCTCAGAACAGTTCCATTATGTGTGATTAAAGATCTGTACATTCAGATCTGTACTTGTATATGTGTATTTTTTCTGAATTCAGATTTAATGGTCTGACATCCTGTCTAATGAGTGGCAGCCAACCCATCATTCCTAAACAATGAATAGAAACAATTACTTCTATGGATTGTATTCTTCCTAAGTCTTTTTTGGAAAGAGAATTTTCAAAGTAAGGAGAAGGATGATGAATATTTTATGGGCAATCATATATAAACTGTGCTACTATTCTGTTTTACTTCTAGCTACAAGAAAACACATGAAACCTTGAGTCACGCAGGGCAGAAGGCAACTGCTGCTTTCAGCAATGTTGGGACAGCCATCAGCAAGAAGTTTGGTGACATGAGGTACTGTGGGAAAGAATCTTGGGACTGGTGCTAAAGTGTTGGCTTTCAGAGACAGGGTAACATTCATAATCTGTCGGCTAGATTTCCTAACATAGTCTTTCTTTTATTATTATTATTATTGGGTTCAAATTTTATATGGCTGATAGTGATTAGTGACTGAGCTTAAACTTTGTACTATTTGGACTTTTCCTGCCTAAAGGTCAGTATGGTGGACCTAGGCCCATAGATGCCTTTTCCACTAGGACTTTACCTAATAAAAATAGAAGATAGAGTATGCTTTAATTACTAGTAATAAAGCTGGGGGGGGGGGTTCAAAAGAATGTAGCACAGACTCAGTTTTAATCATTGTCATTTAAACAAGTTAAAATATGAATTCAATAAAATATGCTCTGATAAACTATTCTAGTTACATTTTTGTATATGTCCATCTAATATATTCTTTCTATGCTAAATACATACATATTTATTTATTATTTTATATCCAAAAGTTACCATATGGTATATATTTCTGGTAGTTTCTTTTCTTCACTTTAGCAATCTATTGTTAATATGTTAATAAATGTTTATTATACCTTTATTTTTACTAGCTGTAGTATTTTCCATTGGAGAGCTTAGCAAAACTTTTAAACAAGTCCCCTTGCACATTTTGGTTATTTTCAATATTTCTTTGTTATAAAAAATTAAAGTAAATGTCAAGATTTTGAACTGAGAACCAAATGTCCTCACTATAGGCACCAAAAAAACAAACAAACAAACAAAAAAAACCCACAATGAAATATTGACCTTTTAAAAATATATATTGTATTCTAGGAAGTCATATAGAGTTGTTACTCTAATAAGTTTTGCTTGTTTAAATACCTATCGTAGTTTATTTTGAATTTAGGTGATATGCTTAGGAGATTTATTTTTATAAATCACTTTTATTTTCCTCTCTAGAAATCTAATTCATCCTTTAAGAACTTTTTAAGTATATTTTAAATTTCTTGAAAATTAAAATATCTCTGTGTTATGTCATTTGATTCTTAAACTATTACTTTTTTTTATTACCCTGCAGCTTTGATACCTAGGTGAAAATATTTATATCTTTGTGTTTAAGTTATTTGGGAGCTTCAAAAATTGCTGAATTGTGCCCAATATTCATGTACATTTTAACAACTTGGCACTCATGACACTAGAGTTAAGTAAGTACATGTGCAGTAGGGAAAAGCCATTGAAATTCATCAGAGATAGCATGTGATGATATAATGAACAGGTAGACAGTGTGGGTTGCTAATTAACCTTAATTTTATTACCAAAAATATATACTTCTAGTTTCAAGAAGACTCATGGAACCCTGAGTCACACAAGGCAGAAAGCAACTGCTACTTTTAATTACAAATAAAGTTTGCTGTCCTTTCAATGACATTAAAACATTTACCTAAATTAATTAAATAATTCCTTAAAAAGGGAAGGCCCTATTACCTGTTATATCCAAGAAAATATATTTTGCCATATTTACAAAATTTGTTCACCACATACTTAGTTGAAAGCTTCCATTTGAATATCAGGACCTCGGCATAATACTAGAAAGTGCTTCTCCATCATTAGGGAACCTTACAAACACCTCGGAAGCTTGTCTAAAAATACGGATTTCCAGATTGCACCTCTTTGAGATTGTGCCTCCGTAGGTCTTGAGTGGAGCCTAGGAATCTTTATTTGTAACAAGCTCCCAGGTGATTTACTTCAGGAGGTGAGGTCATGAGAAGGCCAGATGTGACTTAGGTTGCCTGTAGCTGGCTGTTCTCAATTATGAAATGGGGATAAGGCTAACAATGTCATCGAGTTATCACATCAGTAGCAGAAGAGAACCTGCCATGTAGTCAGCACTCAATAAATGCTACTTTTTATCTTTGCTAAGTGACCATCTCAGTTACAAGGTGGCCCCATACCATAGAAATTTGGGAAAGTCCAATAACAGGAGTGCACTGTATTTCATAAAGACTGTGTCTCGTTTTCCTAAGTAGTAAAGAATGAAGACTATATGTCACATATGGGATATCTCAATATACTCATGTTTGAACACTAATTGGGTACAATATCAAGGTTGTGTTCAGTGCCTTTCCTCCTGTTTCTGTGTGGCTTTGTTTTAGAGTAATAGATAACTATTTCCCAGGAATTTCAAAGTTTTCATTAATTATTGCTCTATATAGAGGATACAGCATTTTCATCATGAACTGTGTCTAAACATACTGGGAAATGCAGCCTATGTTACTGGAGACTCACATAATGATCCTACAATATTTTGTAGACATATATGTTCAGAGCTATATTTTTCTCTATAATATCTAACATTTTATATAAATACAGTAAGTCCTTATGAGAACAACAGATTCTGCAAAGAATTTTTAGTTTTAAATTATGCTAGGAGTAGTATAAGTAAAAGTCATATTTGAAAATTGCTTAAGTTTACTCTAATAAAGATTCTTAAATGAGAAAAAATAAGTTTTTATTCAAATTAATTTGCCAATTTATAAAATGATAGTGGGGATATTTTTAAATTCCATTGGAGATACTTTGCTTTTTTATCCTTTTTTGTTTTAAAAGTATTATATTCTATATTTTTGTTAGTTACATGATCAAATTTATTGGTACATTTTGAGAACAAATTTCTGAGTATATTCAAAAAGATTACCACCAAAATTCAGATACCTGAGAAAACAGTACTGCTAGTATTTCTTTTTTAAAAATAATTCAAAGTTAATATGTACAGCTTTTGAAAGCCTAGAATTTGGGCCTTCTGAATAATTGAATGAAAATCCCTATTAGGATTTAATTCATATATTTTATATAAATAGGTAATATTTCCCAAATTAAGGTTAACATTTTAACCTGCTATCGTTACATGAAGTCCCCTAAGCGCAGTCATGGAATCGCTCAGTCTCCTTCTCAATCCATAAAATAACATTGCTAATAGCTACCTAAGTAAAATGTTTCCTGTAAAGTTAAAATGGTCACATTTATGAAAGTACTCTGACTAAAGGCAATCTTTTGGAATACTGTTTATAACATTGGCATCTTCCTGGAACTTCTCAGTGAAATTGTTCAAACTGCATGTGATCTAGTGGAGATGGAAGTCTTTGGAGGAGGCACATAATTTTATTAGCAAGTCTAACCACCTCTATATATTCATGAGAAAAAATATTTAAAAGCACTTCTAACAGGTTGGCAAAGTAATTGTTAAGACACATTAAAAAGTCAGTCTACTCAAAAAAGAGCAAGGAATGGAGTTACCTCATCTTTGCTTTGGGACTGTTGAAATAGGGACAGTGGTCAGTGTGGTCATTTCTTTGCATCTTGATGTGCTAACTCTGCTCCCACGCTTCTTTCCTGTGCTGCCCTGGCTGCAGGTCTCACTCCATCGGGTAAGCACTGCCTGTGGGGCCCTGCAGCTCCCTTGTTGTCCCTGTCTTCCTAGAGCCTGCTGGTTCTTTCACACGGAGGGTGTGCTTCAGCCAAAACACTTGCTCTTTTCCTGAACGTGTTCCTGACCAGGCAGTTACACAGTACAGGGCACCTACTGTATTTGAATTTATTTAAGCATATATTTATCTCATTTCTGAGTCTTTTTAAACCAGTTTCACTTGCTGATCAAATGCTTCGAAACCTTTTCCCTATATTGACAGAGGTCCTCAGAACTGAAAGAAGGAACAAAGGAAAGTGAATATTGTGAATTGTGTGTTTTTATAGAAGATTGAGGAACTGAGAGTTATTTTCTCTAGATTTGTCATTTTTTTTGAACTTCTTGTAACTCGTAACTATTACATATGGGATGGTACACTTTCTGAACTTTCTGAAGTTGAAGAGTAAAAAAGTTACTGGAGAAGCATGTGTTAGGAAGTGTACAGACATCATTAAACTTTTTTTTTTTTAAAGGATATGTCATCATTCTTTTTTTTTTAATATTATTTATTTATTTATTTATTTTTGAGAGAGAGAGAGAAAGAGAGAATGAGAACTGAACTGGGGAGCTCCCAGTTCAGCACATGGTTCCGCACGGGCGGGCCGGGATTCGATCCTTGGTCCCCGGCGATGCAAAGTGAGCACTTAACCCACTGAGCCATCCTGGCTTCCCCTAAACTTCTTTTTTTAAGCTGAAATCTTATGTACTTTTTTGGGGAGATTTGTTTTTCTAAATAAATTACCTATATTTAAAGAGATTCATAGACTGGGCATGCTGATGGATTTCTTTTTGTAATTCTTTTCTAATGTAATTTCTGAGAAAATATTTTACCTATAGTTTTCAAATGGAGTGTCTACAGTAGGACCATAAATATTCTCTGAATTTCTTTGTCCTTTTGTCTGAGTTCTAGTAAAGTGCCTCCTATACAAATGACTGCAGTGGATATTGTTGGGAAGGGTGAGAATATTGATACCTTACTAGCAGCTAGCTTCTTGAGAGAAAGCAGGAATGGTGTTGGAAGGTATCATGGGAGAGTACTAGCCCAGGAAAATGGAGCTTATTTTGCTTCCTCCGTCCACCCAGTCTAATTTCTGGGTGGAACTCTCATAAAAATAACAGGCAATCAATCAGACAGAAAATGCGTCACCTGCTATTGGATTAATAGGGTGAGAAGGCCAAAGGTCTTAGAGTTCTCAGAAATGTTGATATTTGTACCAATATTGTAGAAGGGATATAGAAGTTCCTGCTTTCCTATCATCAGACTGTGTGAATTGTGTTTGTGCGGCATATATTTCCTTGATTATGTTGCATTAACTATGTATATTCCTCTGGAGAGAGTTTCTCTACAGTGGAAAGACTAGCTTTTACCCGCCTGGCTCCACTCCCTAGATACTGCCCTTCCTGTCTTCCTGACCAGGAGCAGGGAGTGCAGAGGGATTTGGACCTGGAGAGGATGCCCAGGGGGCTCTTGGGCTGATCTGGGAGAAATCAGTCATTCTCCTCAGATTTTCTGGCCTACAGGAAACCTACAGGGAATAAAATAATATGCAGCTATGCACCTCCTACTCTTCCTTTAAGCCCTTGGAAGTAACTGTGGTCCATGCAATGCTATGCAATGCAATGAAAAAAAAGATCATCTTGGTGGGGTGGGAAGAAATAAAGGTTTCAAATAGTTGAAATTGCATTTAGAAGGATGAATAGAGAGTTTCTCGATGTACTTATATTGTGCTGTCTTCTTTTTTTCCCTTTAATCTGCTTTTGCCCTGAAGCTACTCCATTCGCCATTCTATAAGTATGCCTGCTATGAGGTAATGTGTGTAAATTATTTTACATAAATGATCTTAATGCAAAATGTGACTGAAGTGTTACTTTATTGATATCTGCATTGTGGGTTTTTCTTCGTCTTTGAAAGGAAGTGCTATCACCTACCGCATTCCTCTTCCTGATTGCCCTCAGGAGGAAAGGTTGATGATTGTGTGGAACTATTATTATAGGTGCAATGAGCTTGACCAGACACGCCGGCTTAAATCCAGCCTCTCCTGATTCATGTGACTTGAGACAAGTTATTTAACCTAACTCAGTCTTCATTCTTTTATCTGTATCCTGGGAGAAATAAAACCTACCTCATATGGCTTGTGTGAGACATAAACAAAATAACTGGTGTAAAAGCACTTAGTACAAGGCCTAGAACACTCTGAGCACACTTGCAAAGGTAGAATTGTTTCTTATTTCTCCAGAAAAAAATGCAAGCCTGGAAGAAAGTTTAAATGAAAGGACAGGAGATTAAGAAAGCTGCAGTTCTAGAAAAGGTATCATTAGGATTTTTTAGAGTATATATTAAGTTGAGGTGTCTGCTGAACAATAAAAATGTCATTAAACTTACTGTCTGGATGAAAAAAACTGAGACAGATATTCCCTGCTTCCATTTTGCTTGACTTTGGGATATAGTCAAATAAAAATCAAGCTAACAGTAGTAGAGTATAGAGTAATGAATGTTAGATTGGGAAGCAGGAGATGCAGGTTGTAGCCCATCTCTGCTAAGAATAAATTTTGCAGCCTGGGAAAACTCATCTCATTGATATCAGCTTCATCATGTTTGCAATAAGAGGCTAGAACCAGATTTAGTGTTCTTCCCACAGCGCTTGCCTTGGTCTACATGGTGGTAGTGAGGGAGGGAGGACTCAAGGCTCTGAGACCTTTCCCACTTCAGTTAGAACCGTGCCTCTCCTACCTGCTTTATAACATACATTGTGGTGTGAACACATTATAGGGGGGATTCAGTTACTCTAAAGAGTTTGAGAGCACTGAAGCCAAGATCTTTCTGGGGTCATTTGCAGTGCTAAAACTTTACAGTTGTATATAATATGATTAAATCTGAGTACGGTAAACTGTTTCTATCTGTCCTCCAGCATGTAGTCTACTATAATTCAATTAGAAGAATGTCTGTTTTATTGTATTTGTTGACGTCTCTTCTACACTGGGGTTATTTGGTTACTTTGGAAGTTTAACCACAGGATTTGATTTCCCTAATTTAGTGGTAAATAGAGAGCATAGATTCAAGATTGCTTGGTTCGTATTTGAATGACTTGCTCCCCCTAGCATAAGAACAACCGAAATGAGTAGTGCAACCTGAGGCTCTGAGCTCCCTTACTCATCAAATTTTAAGTCTGGATACCCAAAGAAGGCTTGCAAAAATTTAACATGATTTTGCTCTGTGAACCAGGAATCCATCTAGTGGCTTATGGGTCAAATGCAATCCTCATAAGCTTGCCTGAAATAAACTTTTATAAAAACGATTTTCCTCATTGAACATTTACACATGAACCATTAGGCCTAATTGTCTGTTTACTGTGGTTCTGTGTAACTGATGGATGATAGCAGTCATGTGAGCAGACTTGGCTAAATAGAACCTGCAGTGGAAGTCAGGTACCCATGAGTGTATACTTTTGACTTATTCAAGTTGTGATTTCACTAATATTTCACCATGAGGATTACTCATAGGAATTTGACTTATGTTTGAATCAAATACAAGACGTGATGCCATGTGTGGGCTCTCTGATCTCACCATTGTTAGTTCATACAGCCTGAATGCACATGCATTTCTGACCATCTGGAGCATCAGACTCTTGAAAGACAATCTCTCACAAAGCCAAATTCACTCAAAAATATATTCTCTATATAATAGTTTCCTCTTGATAGTATTAGAGCCATTCTTCATCCTACACCACACAATGAAGGCCATACTTTATAGCCATTCTCACTTATGAAGTTTCTCTTGACCATTCTTCCTATTTATTTCTTCTGCACTCAAGTGAGAATAACAAGTGGCTTATCCAATATATAATATTCAGTTGAATTATTTGGTCTGAAAATGATGGCAGTCATTGTTGCTGAAAACTGACATAGATACAAGATTTAAGACACATTTTTAGTTCAGTTCTTGTTTCTTTAGTTGGACTTGGTAATACCATTTTTAATGGTAATGTTCTCATTAAATCATAATGCCATGTGGCCAAATCCAGAATAGGAAATGAAAAAGGACCAAATGAAGTATTTAACACTTACAATAACAAAATGCTATAGAGATTATTTAACACAATGATGAGTCACAAATAAAATGCCAACAGATTGTGAAGATTCTCTCTGGTAAGAGAAAAAATAAGTTGGGAAGAAAATACCATGTGCTAATATCATTGTTTTGTTCAAGCATGTAGGCAAGTCTTATTTTAATTTATAATCAAGCATTGACTTTCGGAAGAACCACTTCATGGAAGTTGACCAAGTAATCACTTTTGAAGGTATTGAAAAAGAACAAAACTTATAAACCTTTTCCTTGAGCAATTTCTGTTTTGTCTCACCTTCACTGAAATAACTTTAAAATTCCAACTTGTTCAAGTCAAAAGTGACATTCTTCAGACAGACTTTCCATGCTTACAACAAACAAACAAACTGAGTTTGGAAAAAGAGTGTTAGACACAATTAGTAAATGGAAATTAAGCTATGTCTCTTTTGACTCATTAAAAATGATTTATGGTTCACCCTGGAATTATTACAGTAGTGTCACTGCCAAATACATTATTGTTTGTTCTGCATTTGAGTATTGGACTCTTTTTATTTAGGAAAAGTTAGTGCAGGCTACGGTTTCTGGTTCTAACCTAGCAGAAGTGAAATATATGTTAACATACTGTTGGTATAGGAGGTAAACCAATGGCCAGGTGCAGAGCGTGATGTGGGAAAGTAAGAGCAGAAACCAGACAACATGGTTGCTAAGACAGCTAGGTCTTTGGAGCTGACCTCTCTTTTTTTGTTATTTTAGGAATTCTCCTACTTTCAAATCATTTGAGGAGAGGGTTGAGACAACTGTCACAAGCCTTAAGGTACAGATGAAGTGAATTTTGTGTCCTTGGGTCAATTGAATCAGGACAGCATAGTCATTGCTACAGTTATTTACAAAGGTGGGGCGGCCAGCATTGGGTGCAACCAAGAAGGTGGACTTGCATAGGGTCAATCCTCTCCTTCACATACAAATCTCTAACGAAAACCTGTATTGAGTGGTGTTACTGGATCCTTACAGAGTTGTTCCTATCAACCATTCAGGATGAATTGTTCATTACAGCAGATTGCGGTTTGCTGGTTTAGAACTCTTACAGCTGCTCCTCAAAAGCATGTATGTGAGAGAGGATGTAGATAGGACCAAGGTCTATGAATTCTGAATTTAGAGTGTAAGTTAAAGTTTAATTGACAGCTCAAAGCTCCTCTCATGAGGAGTAGCAAAAATAAATTTGGCTCCATGTGTTATATTGCCATCCACTCACTACCTGTCAGCTGCCTAGATATGTTTATTCAGTTCACATACTGGGCACAGCACAGTTGGTTATCATGCATGGACAATAAAGCTGAGTCACAAAAGACTTTATTTTGTAATAGTGCATTTGATCCCTGGGTATAAACTAAAAATATGCCTGTTGCACAGTTAGTGCTAAAAGAAATTCATTGAATTTATTGTTTGTGTATAGATAAGTTAATCTACAGGGGGTGGGCAAGCAAAAATAAAATCAGTCTAGTGTTAAAATGGATAGAATGTTTAAAACAAAAAATTATTGAAATTATTAAGATTTTTTTTAAGACTTTGACTTAATTATGTCTTGATAGTCATCATAACTATTTTGTATACAATCCATTTCTGTACTTCTCTATTACTAGGAAAAGTAAGTTTATGATCTTTAAATAAATTAAAAGTACATACTGATTATATAGCTGTTTCTGAATCCTCTATCACCACACTGCTCTTACATGTGCTGCCTGAGAAGGGCCTGTGAGGTTATCAGTTACTCCTTACTAGGCATCCTTCATTAGCATGTATGTCTAACCTGAGGCCCAGGATGACTTTGCACATGGACCAACACAAATTCTTAAAACATTTTGAGATTTTTTTTTTTTGTAAACTTTTTAATATATTTTTTTTAGTTCATCAGCTGTCATTAGTGTATATGTGCGGCCCAAGACATTTCTTCCAGTGTGGCCCAGGGAAGCCAAGAGTTTGGGCACCACTGTCCTATATGCTCTTATTTTGAACTGGTTTTGACCTAGAGGGACTCTCCCCTATGGGAGGGTCTTTAATATAATCTACTCCTACTTTATTGGCCTGTGATTAGGTGTTTTAAGGCCCAAGAATGAAGTTATTACTCAGCTTTTATCATGCTTTCATTGGTTTCATTTACCAATAGTTTCTAGTTGTGCAGTTTCAATACTCTGCTTGTCAACATCATCACATATTGACTGACCAGAAGGAGCCATTAAATTGCCATTTAAAGGGAATACTTTTCAAAGAGAGGGACATACAATATCTTGAATGTTTCTCATGTTAGAATATCTATTATAGTTTCAAAACAAAAGGCTCAATACATTGTAGGAGTCGGTTTCTCAATATTTGGTTCTCAGCCCTAGACATTCCAAAGAGAATGGGTTGTGTTGCTTGTTAGATATGTAAGTTCTGATATAGGAAAAGTTGTACTTTTTAGGGTTTTTTTACAAGAAGGAGCTATGAAGAAGCAAAAGAAGAATAAAGAGCAACCTATTATCATTTGCTTTTAGGAAATTCTGGTAAGCTCACAGCTCACATGTGATTTTATGATTTAAGTGTTTGACCCACAATCTCAGCTTCTCATTTTATTGCCTCACTGGGTTGGAAGGTATAGAACCTTCTCCTCCTTTAGATGTGCAAAAAACTAACTTAGCTAACTGGGTACTAGCGTGTGTCAAGACCTCCTGAGAGTGGATTCTGTGTCTGCATGTTGTCCATGGGTTTAACAAGACCTTTACCCCACGCACTTCCTATGTCATGGTCAATACCTAGTTTCTCTTTTTCTGCTCACCCAGCAATGGAGAATAGAAAATCATGCTTTGTATAAAACCTCCCACTTCCTCAATAATTACACATTTCTCATTCCTTTTTTTCTCCAGACTAACTAATAGATGTTTAACCCATCTTTCTATAGCTTATTTTCTGCACAGCTTACTTTTATGTCCTAAATCTTTCACAGAATTTTATACGTTTCTTCAATTGTGAATTGTGAATCCTGAAGCTTTTTCCTACTGAGGGAATGACTTGTGAGTCAGTAAGGATGAGTGAAACTCCTTGCAGCCCTATATGCTGCATCTTCATTCAGACATACGACATGAGCTTGATTGTTAAAACACCACTTCAAGGGAATCATGTTCATATTAGTGTTGTATTAGAAATAATATGCTGCCATGAACCAAGGTTTGTTCCTGCCATCTCCTCACACAACCTGTCACACACTGTATGGCATTTGCACCTAACTGATTGTTCTTTCGATTGATTTTCCACGAAAAACCTTTCAGTTCATCATAATCATATAAAATTTAGTCCTCCTGCCCACATCTTTATAGTACATACTGTATTATTTGATGACATCTCAGCTGGTGTCATCTGTTCGCTCACTGAACACACTTTCTATTTCATCTAAAACAAGCAAACAAACAAACAACAGCACACCCAGTATTAGTTCCTATGAAGCCATATTTATTATATTCTGCCATGTTCCAGTGAATACATTTAGTACATTTCTTTTAACCATTCTGTACCCATGTCAAGCAGACCTTATTTTTAGTGCACCTACTTTTTGATGAAGAATACATTGCAATGCCTGAATTAAAACCTTTAAAAAATGCAAGACGTTATAACTATTGTTTCTTTGTGACTTTTCAACCAGTTATTTTATTATGAGAGATTAGGAAGCCCAATTCAGTAATTCAAATAAAATGTTTTGCAAAGAACAAATATAATTTGGGGGGCAAAGTGAAAAATTATTGTATAAAAAACCATTATGAGGGGAAGGATCTGGGAGAGGTTATTATTCACAGCTTTGCTTAAGCAGGTCCTTGCCTAAAGTGTCGCAGTGTGAAGTCATTAAACCCACACAGTTAGGAAACCCCTTTATTCTACTTCCCTTTTGCCAAACTGCTATATTTCAAAGTGGTCCCTCCTTTTTTACTTTTCTGTATTGATGTTAAAAAAAAATCAAGAACTAGAAGAGAAGAATGAAACAAAGTCCAGAATTAAACATAAGTAATTGGTATTCATCTGATCAATACTGTGCATGATTTCTATTGCAAAAGAATATGAATAAAATAAAGAGAGAATGGGAACTATTAGTAGGGGAGATATATTGGATTAATCTTGTTTCTCTCCGGGACAGAAATAAGCATACTGAAAAATCACAGCGTTGAAAGCAACCCGGCTCCTTCCCATTGCTAAGATTACACTGATTGGAAGAGCAATCAATGCTCTGTGCTAGAGGTCTATAAACTAAGGTTTCTGGGCCAAATCCAGCCTGGTCACCTATTTTTGAATGGCCTGTAAGCTAAGAACGATATTTGTAGTTTTTTTTTTAAGATTTATTTTTTATTGTTTGAGAGACAGACAGACAGAAAGACAGAAGGGGATGGCCCAGAGAAGTCTCCATAGTTGTACACCATTAGTTTTGACATAATTTCATTCCACACAGGTGGATGTGGGGCTGCGCAGTGCAGGAACCAAACTGGGGGCCTTCCGCATGGGAGGTGCACCCCAGTTCAGCATATGGGTTTGCACGGGCCCAGCCTGGGATTCAATCCCTGGACTGCATGGTTGCAAGGCAAGCACTCAACCTGTTGAGCTATCGCAGCATCCCCTTTATAGTTTTCTTAATGGTTGAAAAAATCAAAGGAAAAGTAATATTTTGTGATGTTTGAAAATTAAAATACGTGAAATTCACATTTCAGTGTTTCTACAGCCATTTTGAAACAGCTGTGCTCATTTAGTTATGCATCGTCTTTGGCTGCTTTCTACAGTGGCTGATTTGAGTATTTGCGACAGAGACTACTGGATTACCAAGCCTAAAATATTTGTTTTCTGTCACTTCCCAGAACGAGTTTCCCAACCTTCAGCAGATGAAAAAATTCAACGTATTAATTGAATTTAAAAAGGCAGAGAGGGATTTGTAGTGACAATTGGAGAAAAGTGTGTTTGCTTTGCAATGATTGGATTTCTCTTAAACCCTTGCTAAGGTAGTAAAGGGCAGGCCAGGCTTCAGGTGGTTGCATTTATTTCCCAGTGTGGTTTATGTTCTTGTGATTGACCACTTTGGTGACTGAAGTATATACATCATTTTGGGAATAGCAACATCTATTCTGTATCTTTCTTTGCCTCAGTGTTTTCCATATTTTTAATGCTTAAAAGGAGGCCAGTGTGACCATTAATAAGACTTTCATTAAGCATTTTGAACCATTAAATGTTCTTTTGAAGGAGGAATCTTTCAAAATACTTGACCATATTTCTTAATTATAAATTGAATTCTTCCTGAGCCTGTTCTCATTAGCCAATAAGAAGTACATGAAAAGGGAGCCTCCTGAAGCACCCTAACTTTGCATTTTAAGGGAGAGTCCGCCTATAAAGGCAACTGCTCAGTGGTCAGTACTCAAGACTTGAGTTACCTCGAACTCTCACAGCAGAGACCAGACATCACGATCAGTTGAACCACTGCTTTTTCAAGAGACATTTTTCAGAAATCCAAATTCCTGGCTAAATCTCAAGTTGACAACCTAAAATGAATTCACTTAAAGATACCCATATATTCATTAAATTAGGGTAATATATCTAAAATCCAGTTCTGTCTTGATTAAATCAGTTCTCTGAATGAGTGACTAGATGGTGCAAATCCACAGATAGAGTTATGCTACTGAAGGAACCAGAAATCTTAAACGTAGAAGAGATTAAGAGAGTGTTGTAGAATTGTACAAAATGAAAATTTCAAATGCAATCCCAGAACCCAAGTATGAATGATATCCTAACATTCTGCTAAAGGAATCTCACTTCTCTATATCCTTTAACATCCCCTTTACATCTCCTTTCAAGAAATAAGTATTTCTGAACTTGAAAGTAATCAATCTCATAAAGAAATATTGCAGAAATAATACACTGCAACTTTGCCTCTCTGCCTGTTTCAGACGAAAGTAGGCGGAACGAACCCCGGCGGAGGCAGCTTTGAAGAGGTGCTCAGCTCCACGGCCCACGCCAGCGCGCAGAGCTCGGCGGGCGGCCCCCGGCGGGCGGAGGAGGAACTGCAGTGCTAGGGCTGCCAGCCCGCTGCCGTCTGCAGAGACCCATCACCTCCCACGGACAGTAGACGTGAAGACCAAAATCCCACTGGGAAAACCAGACCTTGCCCTTGTTCTTCAAATGGCCTCCCCACGAAATTTAATAAAATAATTTCCATTTCTGTTTGTGTTGATAATGAACCACTTGACCATCACACTTCAGTATTCATAGATTATCACCTTTTAAAATGTCCTGTCTTGAGCAGGTGTACACTTGGTCCATGACCCTTCTCTGTGTAATTCAGTATTTTCCAAATGTGAGCTATGAATTATTTGTTTTGCTTTTTGCTTGGACTCCTGTGCCATGTGCATGTCTGAAGGCTGAGTGAGCACCCCCTTCAGTTCAGTAGTCCACTGGATGGAGCTCTTTCATCAAACTGCTTGTGCTCTGCCTTAACCAACTCCGTGTTTCCTTAAGTAATTAAAATAATTGATTTTAATGATGACTTTGAATTCTTAATTTAAGTTTTCAGAACTATTGATGACCTTAAAAGGTGCCTATGATTTTGCAAAAGCCACTTTAAATCAACTTCTGCTAATGTGTTGAACAAAAGAGAGGAAATGTAATTATAGCTTTAGCTACCTTGAGATGCTAAAACAATCTTCAGTTCTAAAATTCTCTCTAGTCTACATAAAGAGGTAAACTCAGGTAACTGCTCAGTAGGTAAGGGATACCTGCAAAGGTAATACAGGAGCTAGAAAGTAGATGAAGCAGAGTTCTGGAACTACTAGTTTGCAAAATTGCTGGTAAAAATGAAAAAAAGCCTCATGTTAATACAATCAGATTTCTGTAGTAACTTTTACCTTTCACATCATATGCTGCTTTTTTTCCTCTAAATGGGAAGAGAGACATTTATTACTAGGTAACAGATACATCCTACAGATAATTCTTTTAAATGCACATAGACTAGGCTTACTAACTAAAAAACTCATACTTTAAATATATCACATATACTTAGATATAGACAATCCATGTAATATATATAACATATAATTAGTTTGTTCACTTTTAATTTGTTATAAATAGGAGTGGATATATGTGTAATAAAACCTACCTGAAAATTCTATTCAAATTGATGGAGCAGGACAATCTGTACCTAACTGAAAATCAAGCTGGTCTGAGGCCTGGACTCAGCAGAGGTAGGTCTGGGTCTGTAAACTTGAACCACAGCGAACAAATGTGAACAAGCGCTGACAACAGAAGCACTGGCAGGGAAGCTGGAATGGCTCAGTGGGTTAAGCACTCACTTTGCATCCCTGGAGACCAAGGATCGAATCCCGGCCCCTGCGGACCCATATGCTGAACTGGGGAGTGCCCCAGTTCAGTTCTCACAGGGGTGAGACTCCGGCCCATTTCCTGTCCTGTGCAGCCCCACGCCCACCTGTGGAATGAAACTACATGGAAAAACTAATGATGTGCAACTATGGAGACTGTTCTGGGCCCTCCCCCTTCTCTCTGTCAGAAACAATAAAAATAAATCTTTAAGAAAAAGAGCACTGGTGTTCTCCCTAATTTATCGTTTCAGCCTCTTGATTGAAGCCAAACCCAGTCCCTCTGGTTTGTGACCATGCTGTTCACCCCTTGATGCACATGGGTACTCATCTCTCTGGGCCCAATTTCTAGTTGCTGGTGCATTTGAAATGGTCACCTTTTGTAAGCTCACTGCTACCTTCTTTTTGACCAGTCAGCACACTGCATTGTATTAGAGAAAACAAGAGTTATGGTGCTATAAACAAATAACTTCATTCACCAACCAATTTCCACACAGTTTCAGCCTTATACTCTGAAACCAGTATGAAAATTGCATAGAAAAACAATCAAGAAATCAGTGTTAATGCCTCAGAGCTTCAAATATATTTTACCTGTTCATTTTTAATCCATTCTTTATTTCAGCTTTGTAAAAATTGTATTCATGTCACCTCTATTAATTGAAAAAGTTTTTTTTTAATTATTCACTTGACCTGGGAGTGATATAATGACTATGACATGAGTAGTCTTTTTTAATTTTGTCATAAGATGTGTGTGAATAAGCCCCATCATCAATTGGAATAATCAAATCAGTTGGTGGTAGGTGGGTAGTCTTAGGCCACAGTTTCTGGCATCCATTGGTGGACTTGGAATGTATCCCCCATGGATTGGGGGGCGGGGGGGTGGGGTGAGGGAACTACTGTGTCTCAATAATCAAAAGTTCCATGGTGAATTATGATTACAGAACAACCTGGCTTTTTTGAAAAGTAAGCCATTCTATAAACATTTTTCACTTTTTAAATCCTGTTGCTTTGATGGAAAATGTTCATCAATTTATGCTACAAGTTTATCTTCAAAATATCATCTCATAAATATGATGACTATTGGTAGGCCTTATTAGCAAAGTAATTTGCATTTTACCTTAAGTTACACAATTTCTTATGAGTCTGCTCTTGAACCATAGGAAATGAACAAACATTGTGCTTTATTATGGAACAGCTCAATATGCTAGCTGTTCAGTGGTCAACATGAAGAGGACCGTGGGAATCTAAGCTGCTCTTATTCCAGTGTGCATTGTTTCAAAATTACCTATCAACTATCAGGTTGTTTAAATTCCCTATAAAATGATGCCTAAGTTGAACTTCAGCACTAGCATTCTCCTCTCATTTATTATCAAATTGGAATATGGGTGGGTGCGATAAAACTAATGGTAAAGGTTAAAAACTGGTGTAAATATAAAATGTAAAGCAACTTCTTCAAACCTGGTGTTCAAATGTAATATCAAACTAGTATTTAGCAAAATCTGGTGATTACTTTTGATAATCTGTTTAGAATAGTAAAATTCTTCATTCTATATTTCTACTTGATGTTGAATTTATACCATAAAGAGCATCAAAGCAAACAAAAAAATAACATAATCCTAAATCACTCAATAGTCGTCCTCCATCTCACTTTGAATATGAAGATAAACAAATTATTTAAATAAAAATGTTGGGTGTAGAGGATGCCTTTTCACAAGGTACTCCATTTATTCCAGAGCTTATATTACAGGACTTCCAGATGAACACATTGTACATTCTGTTAGAATCAACATTTTTTTTGAAATAAAAGGGCATTCTAAGGTAAGGAATTGTTTTGGGGAAAGAAACTTGCCCCACCCCCAATCTGCCCCTGCAGGGGGAACTGGCCTGTCATGTGGACCCCGCAGCTCTAGCCCTTCCACACTCTCCTCCTTTTGAGTGAAGTGTCTCTTCCTCATTACAAGGAAGTAACAAGGAGTATCTTTTGTTGAGTTCACGCTGGAAGTCATGAAAAGCAGGGGTGGCCAACAAGTCGATTGCAGTTGACTGGTCGATCGCGAGGCCAATTTTCGTCGATCGTCGATCGTTCGCAATGTCTGGGGTGGAATTCCGTGTACCATGGACTTTGAAGCGATTGTAGAAGACAAAACTTTCTAGCAATAGTTTAATGCATTCTGGGAATTTGCCAAGGCCATAAATTCCTAGAATTCTGACAGCCTGACACTGTGATCTCCGCCCACCCAGACAATACATTTTGACTTATGTGTTACACTTGTCACCGGACGC
>PVKE010032798.1:0-18278 GCA_004027555.1 Craseonycteris thonglongyai
TCAGTGCATAGTTATTTCTATTTTACTTTTTGACAGATAGAGAGAGAGATAGAGACAGAGACAGTTAGAGAACCAAACTGTGGGAACTCCCCAGTTCAGCACGTGGGTCCTGCCTGGGCCGGAGCCGGGATTCGATCCTCGGTCCTCATGGCCTCAAAGCGAGCGCTCAACCCGCTGAGCCGTCCCGGCTTTCCCCTGGCCAAGAACTTTAAAGTAAAAACACTCCAATATGTGCTATAAAACCTGCATATTAAAATCCACTCACACTATCAGAGAACCTTCAGTCCTTTAGTTTAGAGCTCAAGGCAGATGTATTATAGCAATAAAAAGGTATAGTTAATAATCAAGGGAACAGAAAAAACTACACAGAAATAGACTGTAGTCTTCAAATTATAGCAGTTTAGAGCCATTCAATATAGGCTAAACACAACTTTATAAGCAAGTGAAATATTAAGTGCAGTCACTTTATAGTGATAACTCTAAATTATGAGAAAAAGTTAAATTATATTAAAATTATTTTCTGCACCTTATACTGAAAAAGGTATATGAAGGTATACAATATATTTTAGAGTAATTTCCATCAAAAATTATAGAAGCATTTAAAAACTATGGCAAAGCTTCACTAAGAATATTTAACAATTATTATTCCCTGAAGTTCCATATATGTATGTGGCATAAAAAATGTAACTGTATTTAACAATTATTATTCCCTGAAGTTCCATATATGTATGTGGCATAAAAAATGTAACTGAGAAACAAAGGTAAATAGTTAAGACTAACTGTACTGCCTTTGCTATATGACTCCATCCTTAAATAAGGGCCTCACCTATTTCAAGCTAAAATAAATAAAATCATGTAAAAATCCAGTGGCTGGCATACAGCAGGCCCTCAGTACATGTTTGCTGTTGATGAATGAAGACTAGGGAGGTTATTTATTTTAATTCCCTCTTCGTTAATCTGTGCTTTTAAATAAAAAATACCTCCTCCATGAAAAAGAGAAAACACTAATCTTACTTTATCAAAATTCTTCCCTTTAAATACTACTCATGGACTGAGAATAGGGACACAATTTTTTTTTGTTGTTGTAGTTGCACTAGAGGTTACAAAGTAAAACAAAATATAATTTAAGAAATAAGAATATAAATGAAAAAGAAGTTGTACCAGATCAATGTGTTTTCATATAATTAGGAGCTGATTTGCAGTATAACTCTAATTTACTAAAAAAAATATAAATTAAAAATAAGAAATTATATCTTTTTAGTGTCAACTTACATCAGCCATTCGCTGAATCCGTGGAAGGCTTTCCATGATGTTTTGCTGTAAAGTTCCTACTTGATGACTTAACTCTTCTATGGACTTTGCTAAATTATCTGTTTCAAAAATTACTGACAAGTCTTCTAGGTCAGTGAAAATTGAATGTAAAAGATTGTGCTTCTGTTCTGAATCTTCCAAAGCCATCTAGATGATTTGAAACAAGGGAGGAAAGAAAAGAGAAACATTAAGACACAGAAAATTGATTAAAATTTAAATCAGAGAATATTTAATTTGTCTCAACATTTCAGACTCCTATTCTTTTCCAGTTTTGTAATAATACATTGAACAGCAGTAGTGGATAACTTTAGAATGTCTACCAATTTGGGTGGGCTTATAGCCTGCTGCTCCAGCCATATTTAATGAACCAGGAACACCTGGCCTGTAGCCCATCTTTCTGGAATTTGGAATTGGGGCCATCAAAGCCACTCAGGCTATTTCCCATTGTCTGGACTTGTAGTTTGGGGAAGGTGGGTTTAAGAGCAATAGATAAATGATGTGGGGGTGAGAGATGAAGATGCAGTCCTGTGGCTTGTCAGTGCTGGTGCCTGAGTCCTCCTTTAGCCTCATCACATGGTGCCACTGACTTCCGTATGTCACTATACGTGAGTTGACGAATAATATGATATTAAAAGTGCCATATCTGATAAAGCCAAATGAAAGTGAAAACCATCGAGTTTTAGTGTTTATTAGACATTCCTCCTTATAATTTTTCTTTTTCCTTTAAATAATTATTAGTGTATTAACTTTCAAACTTAAGATTTCAAAATACCTCAGCCACCTATTGGAAATGTTTAACTTGCTAGTATAGTCTTCAGGTAATTCCATAAAAAAATAACTGATATGAGAAAGAGCATTTACTTATGCAACTAGAATTCTAGTCATAAGTTTCTAAAATTAACCCAGTTATTCACAATTTTATAAGGCCTTATCTGAAACCTTAGTAGAAAACTCTAGAGAAAACAAAACTTAAAACCAATGCTTTTTTTTTGTTTTAATCAATAATACTATTTACAATAGTATCAAAAAAAAATCACAAAATACTCAGGGATAAATTTAACAATTCACATGTAAGACCTATATACTAAAGACTAAAAAACACTGCTGAGAAATTTTTAAAAGACCAAAATAAACAGACATGACATGTTGTTGGATTTGAATAGTCAATATAGTTGAGATTCTCACCAAATTGATCTACAGAATTAATGCAATGACACTCAAAATTCCAACAGATCTCCATATAGATATTGACAAGCTGATTCTAAGATTTACATTAAAATGCAAAAGACCCAGATTAGCCAAAATAAATCCTAAAAAGAACTAAGTTGCAGAATTTATGTTACCTAATTTCAAGACTTACTAAATGCTATAGTAATCAAGACTGTGTCATATAGGTAAAAGAATAGCCATATAGATCAAGAGAACAGAAAAGAGAGCTCAGAAATAGACCCACATTTATTGATTTCAACAAGGCACCAAAGTAATTTAATGGTGAGTCTTTTCAACAAATGGTACTACAATAATTGGAAATACCCATAGAAAAAAAGTAAAGCTTGATTCTTGCTTCATATCATCTACAAAATTTAACTTCCTAAAAATAAGGGTGAAAATTATAAAATTTCTAAAGAAAAAGACAGGAAAAAATATGTGTGACTTTGGGTAAAAGATTTCTAAGATACAACACAAAAGAATAATCCATAAAAATTTTTGACATTGTACTTCATCAAATTAATAACATTTTCTCTCTGAAAGATAATATTGAGAGAATGAAAATACAAGCAACATACTGGGAGAAAATATTTGTAAATCACTTATCAAGATGTTTTCTAGAATATTTTATAAATAACTCTTACAACTCAATAATAAAAATAAGACAAACCAATTAAAAAATGAGCAATAAAAAATTGAAATGACACTTCAAAAAGAAAGTGCACTAATAACAAATAAGCACATGAATAAATGGCTCAAATAAAAAATCATTAGTTGTTAAGAGAAATGACATTTAAACTACAATGAGATATCACTATGTCACTAGAATGCTAAAATTTAAAAGACAGATAATATCAAGTATAAGACAGAATATGGAGCAATTAGAACTCACATAGCCAGTAGGAATGAAAAATGGTACAGCCATTTTGGGAAAAAACAGGCAGTTTCTTACTTTGTTAAATACCATAAAAGCCAGCAATTGTACTCCTTGGTATTTACCAAATGAGATGACATGAAAACACAGATCCACACAAAGATTTGTATATTAATGTTCACAGCAGCTTTGCTCATAGTGGCTTGTGTTGTAGGCAGCTGTTAAGCTGGTCCCCAGTGATTCTCACCTCCTTGTATTCATGCCCTTATTTCATTAGCTCCCTTGAATGTAGGCTGGGCTCACTGATTTACTTCTAATAAAATATGGCAGAAGCAATGTGGTGTCAATTCCAAGATTAGATAAACAGTCTTGGGAGCTCTCTCGCACTCTCTCTTAGATTATTTATGGAGGGAGCCCAGCTGCCATGCCATGCAGCAGCTTTGTAGAGAGGTCTGTATGTCTGTGCATGGAAGTGGATCTTCTGAGGCCTGCCAACAACCATGAGAATGAGCTGGATGTGTATCCTGTCTCTGTCCTCATCCAAATTGAGCCTTCAGATGAGGCCACAGCCTTGGCCAACACCATGACTGCCTTCTTATGAGGAATCATGAGCCCGAGGCGTACACACAGCTAGAATATGCCTAGATTCTTGACCCACATTAACTGTGAGATAATAAATGTTTGTTTTAAGCTTCTAATCTCTGGAGTAATATGTTACACAGCAATAGATACCAAATACATAACCCAAAACTTGAAACAATCCACATGCCTATTAACTGGTGAAGGGGTAAACACATTGCATATTCCATAAGTGGAATACAATTCAACAATCAAAAGAATGAACTACCTAATAAATGTGAACAACCTGGATGAATCTCAAAAACATTATTCTAAGTAAATCAGGTACAAAAAACTATATACTGTATGGTTCTATTTACAGGATATTGTAGAAAAGGCAAAACTATAGTAATACTCATAAAAAGCAATACGTGGTTACATAAGGCTGAAGACAGGCAAAAGGGGACTGACTAAAGAGGATCATGAGAAAACTTTCTGGGGTGATAGAATTGTTCTTTATATTGCTGGTGGTGGTGATTATACAATTATACACCTTTATCAAAACTCATCTAGCTGTACACTTAACATAGGTATATTTTACTACCTGTAAATTATACCCCAATGAAGTTGATTAAAAAATAAGTTGTTTTCCTATTTTTAAAATGACAATTTATGTTTCAAAAGTTCTTAATTATAACAGCAGTCTTTGCTTATAAACAGTACATTTAAGGTTATACAAATCTATTTTAACAAACACAATCTAAATCTAGCCTGTCCAACCTGCAGGCCAGGATGGCTTTGAATGCAGCCCAACACAAAATCGTAAACTTTTTTTTTTTTTTTAGCTCATCACTTATTGTTAGTGTTAGTATATTTTATTTATGATCCAAGATAATTCTTCCAATGTGGCCCAGGGAAGTCAAAAGATTGGACACCCCTGATCTAGACAGAAGGTTATAGTGCAATTACAATAGACTTTT
The DNA here is from genome assembly GCA_004027555.1 of Craseonycteris thonglongyai. Taxonomy (NCBI): domain Eukaryota; kingdom Metazoa; phylum Chordata; class Mammalia; order Chiroptera; family Craseonycteridae; genus Craseonycteris; species Craseonycteris thonglongyai. The sequence goes on from PVKE010032798.1 coordinate 4,933, forward strand.
AAAGCTCAGTTGACAGTCTGGGTACTTCAAGAGTCATTTTAAAAATCAATGCCTGGTAATACTAGAAAAATGGAAAAAGGTAGGACATTTTTCAAAATAGGGATAACTAAAAGCAGGACAACTATTTTCAAAATAGGGACAAAATGGGGTATATATTAATACATATGACTAGTTATGTGAGACTTACTTCCCATTGGGGGAAATCAGCTGGCATCTGGCCTTGTCTTTACTTCCTCAAACTTATGGAGTTCTACTCAGCTCTAGCTCATAAAGGCCAGAAAATTAGGATGTCCTTAACAGTTTGTGAGATACTTTTACACTTTTACATTTGTCAGTAGAAGGTAGCAAAGTCCAATTGTTTTTGCCTCAGTTTACTCTTGTATAGTTAAAACAAACAAACAAACAAACATATAAGCATTTGAAGGGAAAAAAGTATCATCTCTCTTCTGCCTTTGCAAACTCCTTGAAAATGGTGAAAAATACAGGCAATCTAAAATAAAGGTGTGTGTGAAAGTCAACTCAAGAGGTGGGGCCAGAAATCACAGGCAAGGGAAAAAAAGGAAACAAAATGGGTGAAAATGCAACAGCTTTACTACTGTTATCACAGAAAAAAATACGCCAAAAAATCTCAAACATCAGGGAGGTATGAAGTCATTTGTTCACTGAGGAACACATTATACTATTCTAAAGATATGAAAAGGAGTTGGATCAACTTTGAGGTCTGATTACTTTAAGAACTGTTACAAACTTTTTCCTAAGAGATTCTTTCCCTTACAATGGAAGGAAATATGCCTTCACAATAAAATTTATGCCAATACTTGGCACCTGGAAGATTTCTTACAGGCTCCAAGTAGAAAAATACTTTCATTTGTTTTGTCTTTGTCAGCGAGCACAGAGATGTAGGGCATCCGTAGAGTACCAGCATGGATAGAAAATTTGGAACCATGGCTGCTAGACCTGGAAGAAACCATGGATTCGTTTTCTAAGACTGTGTAGAACTAATTAGTACAAATTTAGCAATTGGAAATAAAACAAATTCATTATCTTGGGCATTCCAAGGCTCAGGAGCCCAGGCACAGACCAGGTGGCCCCTCCTCAGGATGTTACAAGGCTGCAATCAAGGTGCCATCCAGAACACAGGTTTCTCTTCTAACTTCATTCCAGTTGTTGGTAAAATTCAGTTGTAGGACTGAGATCCCAGATTTCTTGCTGGCTCTTGACTAGGGTCCCTCACAGCATCTGGAGGCCACCCTGGGGTCCTCTCCCACAGCCCTCATAATATGACATGTCAGTGTATGTCTTCAAGCCAACAGGAGACAATCTTTCCAGTCTGTTACCAGGAAGCCTTATAATCCTACAACCATGATTAAGCATGTATTTTGGGAGTGACTATCCCATTACCTCAGCCATATAATAATGTACCCTAATTAATGGAGTGACGATGTCATCATATACTCATACTCCTGCTCACATTCAAGGGGGTGGGGGGGTATTATACAGGTCATTCCACCAGGGGGCACGACTATTGGGAGCCATCTTAGAATTCTGCCTACTGAAACCATCAATAACATTCAGTGCAACGTTCTGACTTCATTACATAGGAGAAACCAAGGCCCATGGAGAATAACCAAAAAAGTGATGTGGTAGTTATCAGGACAGAAAGAATAAGATCCTGGTCTCCAAAAATCCCTATCCAGGGCCTGCCACTCCTCCAAATTTCCTTCTGACATTTTAGCATGGCTGATGATAAGGTGGTTTTTCAGGAAAAATAAAGGAGAAGCCCCATGATGGTTCACCACTGATCATTATGCAGATTCTATGACATGCAGGCAACACTGACAGAACCTTTACCTCAAGGGTTCTAGCACAGTGACTCAGTGTCTTCGAAGAGTCGTAGTCAGCAGCATTAGCCAGCAAACGACGGGTGTTTTCTATCCAAGCCTCAGTACTCTTCATAAGATCGTGATACTCCTCCATCTTAACTGTGGCCTGTGAAAGAGAGGCAGTACCAAACTCAGTCTGATTGATGCCTGCTACTTGAGTTGAACAATTCTTGAATAAAGAATTCACTGCTCTTAGTCAGAGGTATGTCGGCCTTGCAGGGCACCACTCCCCGTGGCTGGGGCCACTTGCCCATTCCCCAGTTTGGATCCTTCCAACTCTTCAGACTAATCCTGCCTATAGCTGAAAAGGACTTTCAGAAGTTCTACTCCAAAACTACAGGGCTCAGCAAGGGTTCTGAGTTATTAGCCTTGCAACTGGTCTGGTTCTCACTGTATGCTCATATTCTGAAAACTGGATTTGTATTTTGTCCTCCTGTATAGGGCCTTGTACTGTAAAGCCCTAGTTAGATCACATGACCACTTACACACCACCACCCCTACTTGGAAGGAAAAGAGGTTTCTTGTGCTAAATGACTCGTTCTTGTTGCTGGCCCCCTCTTGGCCTACTGAGCTGGCCTGCTGGAAATGCCCCGCTGCAGTCTGCCTTTTGGATACTTGCTTGTACCGTCCCCAAAACTCCTGAAGACTTTCCTGCCTGCGCCAGCAGGGAAATCTGTCCCCTCAGTGCCCGCCTGAACCTATTGGGGTAGCTCTCACTTCGAGTCCTAAGACTGGCAAATTGAGGAAAACTGGCTGCCTTTGAACATACATTTTTGTTTTGTTTTAAACCCATCACCACAGCCTATGTGTAGTTATCATGAGTTACCGTCACACCTTATTTAACTGTGAGGTTCTCGATTCTGCTCTCTGTGATACTTGCTGATATTGCTGGAAAGGAACCATTACATTATCCATCCATTCTTGAGCCTGTCCTGGGTTCTGTTCAACAAGGTCATGAACTTCAGAATCCAGCTCATTCAGCTTGGCATGCCAGAGATCGAGTTCATCCCACATTTTCTGGAGAACAAAATCATAAGCCAATGTGAATGCACACGTTATGGCTCATTGTATGAATTCCTACTTTTCACACAGTATTTGCTGTTATAAATGCCACCAAAACAACATCACAGGCCCAGGAATCACTGTGACTTAAATTGAAAAACACTTTTTCTGAGGTCCCTGAACTGTAACCGCATTCATTTCGTTACAAATTAGCTGTAAGGGAACAGAATGAATGTGACATTTTTCGAGATGAATGACACCAAATAAGGTCAATATAACCCTAATCTTTCAAGAGTAAGGCGTTAACAAATTTTAAAAAGGCTTTGGTTAATACTTAAACCAATTTAGACCGGTACATATATGTGCTAATCTAGAAGACAAATTTTATTAAGTGCAAAAATAAAACTAGTGAAAAGAAAATATCCTTAGTGGCAGAAAATCCTAGTCATGGGTATTAGCAGCAACTACTCTTGGCTCAAGAAACCAATAGGCTGGATTCAAACCTGGACATGTCCACCACAGGACATCTCAAAGGTAAAACATTTCATTGTTAATATCTGCTTAAGAACATAATTTCTAGAAATGGGAAAAGCTGACTGGCTAAATAAATTAGGTTCCTCTACTAAGAGTCCAAGATTTTGTCCAATGGTAAGTCATATTCTGACTTATTTTTAAAAGTCTCCATTCATATTAGAATGTTTCCTTAAAACGTCGAATAGGATAAGAATGCAATCCATATGCAGGAGTTTACTTGGGAGTGAAGAGGTAGAATACTATGTTATATACAGTTTTACTTAAGACTATTTCCTCAGGCATTTCACAAGGAAAATAAAATTGGAATTTCTATTTTCCTCTTACAGTCTAAAAAAAAAGCTGCTAATACCATTCAAACCCCATTTTTTTATTGTTACTGTATTTTTATTTGCCTCAGAGTATTTTTTATTTTCAATTACAGTGACATACAATCCTATTGAAATATTTTAAATCAGTTTCATAAATGTTCCATATTATATTCTTCAATGTTATTTCACTTTAGAAAAACCCAAGATTAAAAAAATGCCTCAACAAAGAAACATATCAGCCTTTGTTTTTTTATATTTATATATTTACAATATTTTTCTATCAGTCTTCCCAAGATAAGATTCTTCTTCTCCTTTACTGTGAAATGGTTAGTTCACAATTATACGCTGGCAAGGGTTTGGGCATATTCCCACCATGGAAAAACAGAACAATTCTTGAGTGCAAGCTTCTCCACCAAGTCTTTGCAGATAAGGGTGGCCCTGTGGATCTGGCCTAGTAACTCGTCAGATTGATACAAAGTTGTCACCCTGTGATAACTGACAAACAGTGGGAATATTAATGCTGAAGAAAGTTAAAGGAGGGTGTTACCTTTTGAATTTCTTGAGCTTTCTCAATATTTTTGCTTTTTTGCTGCAACATCTTCTCAACATTAAGAAGCCCATTATTAATTTCACCGATTTTTCTACTCATTGCATATGAGGGTGAACTTTTCAAGACTTCATTGCTAATCTGTTACAATAGGACAAAAAGTAATTTAGTTTAGTCAAGAGATGTTTTTTGCACTCTATTCACAGGTTCAAATGATGTAAGAGGTAGTCATACTGTTGCGTACTTTTATTTATAAAATTTTTTTAAAGGTTCCAGAAAAAATTCAAAAACCATACTGGTTAATGAGTTAACAAGGGGGTATAGATTGGCATACTAGGAAATGGCAGTTGTGCTAAACTGATCTTTTAAATCAATCTGGTCCAACCTGGGGCCTAGGCAGGCTTTGAATGTGGACCAACACAAATGTGTAAACTTTCTTAAAACATTATGAGATTTTTTTTCTTTTTCTTTTTGCTCAGCAGCTATCATTATGTTCAGTGTATTTTATATGTGGCCCAAGACAATGTTTCTTCCAATGTAGCCCAGAGAAGCCAAAAGGTGGGACATCTCTGTTTTAAATTCAATCTTATAAAAAAGAAAACCAACAAAGTTTTGTTGAATGTAATCCACAGTATGAACTCCTGATATAAGCTGTCTTGGGCAAAACTACTGAGAGGACTGTTTGAAACACACTCCCAAGAAAGATATGAAAGAATACATGGGAAACAAATTATTTATTATACAGTCTCTCCATCTTATAAGAAAATCCTCTATACAGAATGGTCTTTAAAAGAAACCAAACTTATTCTCAAACCAATTTTTAAAAAATGTAATTCTCACCTTAGTAGTCATTTGAGTGAGATAATCTTCTAAAACTGGCTATCTCTTGAGGGTGCACAAAGCTTAATTTTCTGTGTGAATGTTTCTAGTGCATGTTTTCACAGCAATCAGAAATCTAGCTGTTGAACAGTGTAATTTTTTTTTATCTGAATGATTTTCTTAAGAAAATAACTTGGGCTAGGAAAGATAAATGAATGTTGAATGTGTCATTTTTCAAATACCTGATTAGTTTGTGTTCTTGTTTTTTTAGACTATGTTGATAAATTTTTCTTCAAGTAACCACTAAATAACCAAATATTACATTCTGCCTTTGTATAATCCTTTAACTCTTATAAAAAACACTATATCTGTATAATCATTAAGACTAGAATGTTCCAATGCAGATGGTATACAGATGCAGAAACTAAACACAGGTTAAATGATTTGCTTAATGTCACATATCCACTTAGTGGTTGAACTCATCCCTAGTGGCTACCCCAAGTGACCAGACTCCAGTGTCCCAGGCTCTTTTCACAACATCAAGCCATAGATACTTTTATAAAATATATATATTTTTAATTTCACAGACCGTACCACAGTCAAGATATTTAGAAAAACAAATTAATCTTGTATTGGGCTTTTTATTGCTGTATAACTTTTTATTACTTTGTAACAAGTTATCATAAAATGAGTTTTCTGATATTTTGGGCAGTTATTCTGGCAGAACGTACATCATTTAGGAACATTAAGAGAGATCATGATTTAGGAAAAGTAAGCCGCCATCCAAATTACACAGAAGCGTACTATGTCTGTTCCCTGGATCTTTTAAATATATCACACAATAAAAATCAGTTGCTGTTTCTTACAAATATATGTTACAGTTAAAAATTTCAACTTTGGGAAAGCTGGGATGGCTCAGCAGGTTAAGCTCTCGCTTTGAAGCCCCCGCTTTGAAGCCCCAAGGACTGAGGATCAAATCCCGGCTCCAGCCCAGGCGGACCCACGTGCTAAACTGGGGTGTGCTTCCCGAATGCAGTGAGGTCCCCAGTTCAGTTAAAAAAAAAAAAATTTCAACCTTAAATTTTAAAGGTAGATTTTGATTATTAATTCATTGTATTAAATATTTTTACATGAAGTATTCTCAAGAATAATTTTAGTTTTTCTCAAAACATTTAGTATTCTCTTCAAATGAAACCAATCATCTTGCAAAAATACCTCCAAACAATTTTTCTTGTGTGTTAGTTAAATCAACAGGATTTCTTATAAATATCTATTAGAAATTTATGTATTTTTTACATAGGTTAGATTTTCCTAAGAAATCTCTCACAGAAGTTAACTAAGTTTGAAATCTTTGTGTGTGTGCATTTAATATCTATTTTATGTACTAAGTTGGAGGTATTCTAGGCTTTAAAAAGCAATACAAAAATCCTTGTGAATTCTGGACTGAATAGAATTTTGTTCTGTTGGATTTGGGCTGCCTTTTTTACAATTCAATAAAATTGTCTTGCTAAACTTCTATGTCCCCAGTACTATCAAACATTTCCCATTCTCTTTCAACCTGGACTTTCAGGTATAACAATTTGCTCAGGTATGATTTGTTACCATCATCATCATCAGGACTGTGTTAAGTACTATTTCTTGTGAGTTGAGAAGTTTGTATTCTTACTGCCCTTGGTTGCTATTTCAAAATATTCACAATGATTATGCTTTTACAGCTAAGCGTTATTCATGTCCAGAACTTTAAAGTGATTGTCCAAATTAAAAAAAACAGTAAGAGATAATGTATAACTCTATTTTTAAATGCAAGAGAAAAAAACTAAGCATCTTGACAACTACATTTAAACGCATTACTTAATTCTGTTTTCTACCACTATTTAAAACAATTTCATCCAGTATCCAATACACAACATTGTCATTTAACTCTATAAAAACGTTAGAGCTGAAATCAGGGCATATGAAAATATGTTAGTAAATGATATTTTCTTACTATTCATTCAACTCTACAAATAATAACACTAAGACAACATCATTACCTTCTCATCTATGTCTTCTAAAGCTTTTCTGCATTCTTCCACTTGGGATTCAATCTCTGCGGGAACTATGGTGTACAGCTCAGAATACTTGATTCGGAGTTTTTCCATAATATTTTCAAAAGTTAGTTTCCTTTTCTTAAAAATGCTTTGAAGCTCCTAAAAACATCAAGAGAGTTTCAACACTCACAAGGTGGGGGAAAAGTTTAACTCTAAAACTGAAAGCCAGCTTTCCAGCACATCCTTATGATTTAAATGAGCAAATTTTGCATGACAAAAACTCACGATTGATACAAGCTGATTAAGCTTGAGAGATACTCAGTTTGGTCAGATGATGCTTTCTAATTTGTAAGAATTAAACTTGATATCTCTTCATAGTGTCAAACCATTGTCCTGAAAAGACATTACAACATCTCCTGCTTCTAAAGTACCTCTAGGATTTAACTGTATCTCAGTTACTGTCTTGGTTTAAAAAGCTGCAAGTAGAAAAAAGTTTCAAAGAAGTTTTTTTGTTGTTATTAACGTGTTGCCATTTCTGCTTCTTCCTTCATTATCATCACAATGATTCAAGGCCACTAAAAGCCCTATGCTTGAAGCAGAAGTGTCTGCTTTCATGTAATTAGACAGCCCAGCAGAGCTCAACTTCTTTCAAAAAGGAGGGTTCCAGTTCCATGCAAAGAATGCGGGTTTCAGGAGATAAAAGAAACCTGAACAAATAGTCTATTGGTTGTGGCCTAGAAACAAAATCTGATCTACGTTCTCCTGCACTAATTATAAAGGAGAAACTCATTTGTTTGGGAAAGTTTCCCAAAGATCAAGTGGAAAAATACTTCTTGACTTTGCTGTGGCTTTTGGGGTTTGTTTTGTTTTTACAGTAGCTGTTCAAGTAGCATTATTTGTGTTAATGGATGAGTCACCACAGGGAAGAATGATTACAATTTTGAATGACTCCATGATGTGTGTCATCGCTTTCCTTTTCTTAACCCTCAGCAGAGAACAAATCGGGAGAAAGTTAAAGAACAATGATGTTCAGACAAAGATGGAATTTGAGGTACAGTGTCATCCTGCTTTATCTAGACCTAGTCCTGGAGTACAGGTCTTCATTCAGAGCTACACAAAGGTGGCTTCCCAAAGAATCCAGCTTCAGTGAGGGAAAGTAAGTTTCCTTTGTCAACAGTGATAACCAAAAACTCTGATTAACAACAGCATGTGACTTTGGAATAAACTTCCCAGTGTCATTTTTGCCTGTGACCACTCAACCAGAATGAGAAGAGATCATTCTGAAAAAGTGAGTTCCCAAATGACATAGGCAGGTGATAGAGGTGAGAAGATGGTCTTTTGTTATTTATAACAAGCCTTTTCAACCTGCATTTATGACAATGACACCATTCTAGGGGGTGGGGGTAGGGGCTAGATAGCTTAAGGATCAGAGCTGGTTGCCAGAGGAACCAAGCACTGGATCAGAGGATTGGAACTTTCAGCTCAGAGCACTACCCAGCCTCTAGTAAGGGGAGAGGCGCCTGAGGCTGAGTTAATCACCAAAGAACAATAATGTAAACACTCATGCCTACAAAATGGAACCTCATAAGAACCCCTAAACAGCGATGTTTAGAGAACTTTGGAGTTGGTGGATGCAGCAAGGTGCTAGGAGAATGGACACCCAGTGAGGGCATGGAGGCTCCGCCCACTGACCACCATACCCTGGCCCCATGTATCTCTTCCATTTGGCCATTCCTGAGTTGTATCTTTCATAATAAATTGGTAATAGTAAGTAAAGTGCTTTCCTGACGTCTATGATTCTAGCAAATTATTGAACTTGAAGAGGGGGTTGCGAGAACCCAATTTACAGTCTATCAGTCAGAGAAGTACCAAAGGCCCAGGACTTGCAGTTGGTGTCTGAAGTGGGGGAAGTCTAGTGGGACTGATGTTGGCCTTTAACCTGGTGGTGGGGGAGGTCTGTGCTAAATCCTGGTAGTGCCAGAATTGAACGGAATTTTAGACACCCAGTTGGTGTCCAGAGAGTTGGACAATAAGTTGGTGGGACACACCCACACACACAGTGTTGGAGGTGTTATAAGTAAGAACAGTTCTACCCTAACAGAGGTAAGATATTACAGTACATCTTATTACAGTGAGGTTATCTAACATACTACTCAAAAGTTGTCGGAGGTCCTTGTTCACCAAAGACTCTTTAAAAAATGTGGTTTTGGGGATGCCAGGATAGCTCCACAGGTTGAGTGCTTGCCCTGCAACTACAAGGTCCAGGGATTGAACACCCGCCCCTGCCTGCAAACCTATGTGCTGAACTATGGACCAACTGGTAACCGCCAAGCCCTGGGATGAAGGTTCTTGCCTCCCATGAGGGAGGCCTCCCAGTTCAGTTCTTGCCCTGCATGACCCCACATCCACCTATGTGGAATGGAACCATGTCACAACTAATGATGTACAACTATGAAGACTGCTCTGAGCCCTGCCCCACTCCTCTCTCTCTTACCTTCTCTCAAACAATAAAATAAATCTTTAAAAAATAATGTACGGTAGTTGAAAAAGGGATGCTTGGTCTAGACTGGCCTACTTCCCAACCTGGTCTCAACCTTGCTCTCTGCTCTACAACCACACTAATCTTCTCTGTGGCTCTGCCCACATCATGCCACACAGTCTTTGCAAGTGCTTTCCTCTCTCCTGGACCACTCCCTCCACTCTAGTCCCTGAGTTACCTTTGCCCCAAGGACCCTGAATTCAAGATTACAAATCTGTATCGGCCACATTCACTAGTTCATTTCTCACTTACCTCAAACTGTTCGGCTTTTTCTAGGTGGTCTTGTAATTCCGTATTTTGGAAAGAAGCTGTGGTCTGTTGAAACAAATTCTTCAAAGTAATTATTTCTTTTGTGAAAGAGCGCCTTTCTTGGATTTCATTCTGCACCAATTCCTTATTTTGTTGAGCTTTCTGAAAAAGCCTAAAATATAGCATCAAAATAAAATTGTTCTTCTATCCTGCTCATCTCTGAAATACTTTTATTTCACCAATTAACACAATGTCTGCATAGCTCACAAAATACTTTTTTTCCTGAGAGAAAAGTACTAGTTTCATTGATTAATGTACTGCAAATACAAACATACCGGTATATCAAATTTATTACTCAAACACGTCTCCAAAATTATCATCCCAAATTTTCCTCTTTTCACACTTTACATAACATGTGCTAACTCTACACTCTTTTTCTCCATGTGTTCCTTGAGTTCCACTGAACATGACTTACAGGTATGAATGGAGACACTGGTGGATTCTTGGGAACAGATGACACCACTAGCCTTTTAATCTCAGCTAAGCCCATTTGCTGTGGGTATAACCACCATGTTAGTAGAGGAGTTTACAGGGGTAAAACATTTCCTGAGAGCTACGGTATTTAGATCGCTAGCTGTAACTTTATTATATCCTTAGACCCAGTGATTCTGCTTCTCAGCATCTTTCTCAATGAATTCACCATAGATACAGATAAAGATGTTGGCCTAACAATATCCACTGCAGTGTTTTTATAAAAGTAAAGCAAAAGTTCATAGAATTTAAAGTTTCTATATTAGGAGCTTATTGAATAAGTTATGGCATATCCATATGGTTAAATTTTATACAGCTATGTTTTAAAAAGTACTTAATGACAGGAAAATAAACATGATATGCTAAAAAATAATTCAGCAGAATACAAAACAGTATATTATTATGCCCACAATTTGTTTAAATATATAATCAAAGTAAAAACAGATGAAAAAAGTGATTGGCAGTGGTTGTTGCTGAGTGGTAATATTAAAGGTGGGTTTTATATTAATCTATCATTTTCTTCATTTTCTAAACTTCTTATATGTATTACTAAATTAGAAAAACAAACAAAAAACTGAAGTGTATTCTCCCTCAGTAATACCAAGATGAAGAACATGTGCTTGTTTTAATTATCATTATTAATCTTTTCCATCCCTTTTATACCTATCAGTGTTGACTGAGCTCAATATTGTCATATCATTTGTAACTCAATATTTTGTTATATCATTTGCGATTATTCAATGATATTTTTATATTCTTGAAATTCAGTATTTTCTCAAATTTCAACCTGAGTTGTAAAACACGTTTCCCTAATAGGTTTTCATAACTCTTACTTATTGCATCGTTCTTGCATAGATGCGATCTCTTGAACTGCCGGGACAGTTTCCACAGCCCCTGAGCTTCCGGGAGCATTCTGGATGCTTTTAATGCGCTGAAGAAGCAGGGTCAGTAGCAGCTGTTGCTTCTCTACATTCTCTTCATATTGCCTTAAACAGACCAGTAGCTCAGAGAGTTCCTCTGTCGTGGCTGCCTCTTTTAATTTAGAAATTTCAGGGAGTTCTTCTTGAAGATTATCTAGAATAATTGCTTCCCGTTCAATCTAATTCAACACACAAAAAAGAGAACTAATGTAAGTACAATATACTCTGACCATTTCAGGACTGGATACATACCTTGGCAACCATATTTTGGCTTAGAACTATGCCTGACACATGCTTAGTATTAGTAGTAGTTGTTGTTATTAAGTGAGAACATTTTGTTTTTGTTACTGTTTAAAAAAACACTTTAAGGGATGCTGGGATAAACAGCTCAGAGGCTGAGCGCTTGCCTCGCAATTGCAAATTCTCAGGTTCAATTCCAGGCCCGGCCCATGCAACCGGATATGCTGAATTGCAGCGCAACTGGTAACCTCCAGGATAGCTCAGTGGTGCAGGTTCTCACCTCCCATGTGGGAGGCCCCCAATTCAGTCCCTGCCTCACATGGCCCCACATCCACCTGTGTGACATGAAACTATGTGACAACTAATGATGTACAACTATGGAGACTGCTCTGAGCCCACCCTGCTTCTCTCTCTCTCTTTGACCTTCTCTCAAACAATAAAATAAATCCTTAAAAAAAATTTTTAAAAAACCAAAACATTTTGTTAGCATATACTGTCAAATGCTTATATGAATAATTACAGAGTTCTGAATAAATAGGCTCCGAATTGATAAAATATAATTGCAAATGGGTATGAAGCAATAGAAAGACAATTTAATAAAATACTGTATGGTTTGACTGTTGAAAATGAAGCACTTACTTCCTCACTGACAAATTTCCACTCCTGCTTCAGCTCTTCACACCACATCTCCCATTCTTTAGCAGCTTCCAGCAAATTCAGCCATTTCTCCCACAGAGTCGACGTGGTTCTCAGCAAACATGTGCCATCATTATCTGTGCAAGTGGGTCTCAGGTGTCTGAGGACCAGTCGTAATTTCATGAACTCTTCTTTGGTTAATCCAAGATTTGATATCAAGGCCTTAAGGAAGAAAACAAAAGGAATATGAGGAATATAATGTCTATTAATTTTTCTTAAAGTTATAAACTATTTTAAATCTTGAACAAGTAATTATTTTAAATCATCCATAACTATTACATGATCCATTTTTTAGTCCTTTTGGAAGACAATTTGAGATAGATGAGAATTATCGATATATTATTGTATTGCAGAATGTGAAAATATGGGGACAAATAATGACCCACACCAATTTTTCCAAGAATGTGTTTTCAAAAGTAAATATTCTAGAAGATGCAAGGATAGCTCAGTGGTTGAGCGCTTGCCTCATAATCATGAGGTCTAGGGTTTGATTCCTGGCCCCGGTCCTAGCAAACCCTATGCTAAATGCAGTGCAACTGGTAACCCCTGAGATGGCTTGGTGGTGAAGGTTCTTGCCTCCCATGTGAGAGGCCCGCAAGTTCAGTTCCTCCTGCCCTGCATGGCCCCACATCCACCTGTGTGGAATGATACCATGCCACAACTAATGATGTACAACTATGGAGACTGCTCTGGGCCCTCTCCCCTTCTCTCTCACCCTCTCTCTCACCTTCTCTTAAAAAAATTTTTTTTTAATTATTAAAAAAAAAGTATGGGGAAAGCCGGGACGGCTCAGCGGGTTGAGCGCTCGCTTTGGGGCCATGAGGACCGAGGATCGAATCCCGGCTCCGACCCAGGCAGGACCCACGTGCTGAACTGGGGAGTTCCCACAGTTCGGTTCTCTAACTGTCTCTGTCTCTGTCTCTCTCTCTATCTGTCAAAAGGTAAAATGGAAATAACTATGCACTGAAGACAAAAAGATAATTTCTCTCTATAAATGTGAAAAGATAAAAAAAAAAAAAAAAAAAAAAAAAAAAAAAAAAAAAAAAAA
>PVKE010032799.1:0-18300 GCA_004027555.1 Craseonycteris thonglongyai
ATATAAGGTGATGGAAGGGGAACTAATACTGAGTGATGGGCACATAATACGATGCATGAATGATGTGATGTGGACTTGTACATCTGTAAACTATCTAATTGTTACCAACCAATGTAACCTCATCAAATTTAACAAATTAAAAAAAAAAAAAAAGAAAAGAAAAAGAATATTTAAACATAAAAAAAAAGAATTATGAGACAATACTGCTGCTGTAAGATTTAAATAAACCATTTAAATTCAAAATTAAAAAAAATAATTAAGTGACAGAGAAATTTCACATTCTCATAATTCGACAGACATTTCTTTAGTGAGTGATCAGTGACATCATTCAAGTGATGTATTAATATTTACTATGAGAAGCAAGCATTTGCTATTTCATGGAACTTTAGCTGGAAAAATAGATAGTATGTTATGACCAAGCGATTCTTGTTTCTCAACTGCAAAATATGTTTAACATTTGAAAATCAACCAAGATAATTTACCATTAACAGAATAAAATGGGGGAAAATCATTCAATCATTACAACAGTTGCAAAAAATTCATTTGGTAAGATGCAACAACCAACCCATGCTAAAAACTTTTAAAATACTAGGAATGTAATGAAATGTCTTCACTATGTTATAGAATATCCACAAAAACATGTATAGATAATATTGTATTTAATGTTGAAATACTAAATGCTTGTCCTCTGAGGTTGGAAACATGATAAGAATATACACTATCATTACATATATTTAACATTATTGCTGAAGGTTCTAGCCAGTGCAAAAAGTTAAGAAAAATAAATATAAGGCAAAAGGATTTGAAAAAATAGCAAAATAGTTTTATCTGCAAGAGAACTTATAAACAATTAGAATTAAACAAATTCAGTGAAGTTACTGGAAACAAAGTCAATTTACAAAAATAAAGAATATATTTATGTTCCAGGAATAAATTATTGGGAAATTTAAGAAAACTACCAAAATAAAAGATACCACAAGTATCAACTACTTGGGAAATCAGTGTAATGGAAATGTAAAAGATTGCAAAAATAAAAATTACAAAATGCTTACTGAAGGAAATTAAAGAAGACTTAAACATAGAGGAATATAACATGATCACAGATCGGGATACTCAATTATGTTAAGCAGTTAATTGTCTTTTAATTGATCTATAAATTCAGTCAGTCCCAACATAAATATCAGTTGCTTTGTTATTATTACACAAATGCACCAGTTTTTGTTATTGTGCAAATTAAAGATTTAATTTTGAAATTCATGTGAAAATATAAAGTATCTAGAAGTCCATCACAATCCTTGAGGAAAGATACAAAGCTGTAGGACACATAGTACCAGTTTTCATGACTTAATTGCGGAGCTAGATTAAGTCATGTGGTGTTGGTACAAGGATTAACATTTAAACCTTTGGAGCAGAATAGAAAGAACAGAAGTTGCCCTTTACATTTACAGTCACATATAATTATACTAAAAGTGTCACAGCAATTCAGTGACAAAAGAGTCTTTTCAACATTTGGTATGGGATTAACTGGGTATCTGTTGGGGAAAAAATAAAGTCTACTTTGAAACACACACACACACATACAGTGAGACAGATCATAAACCTAAATGTGAAAGATACAAATCTACATTTTCTAGAAGAAACTATCTTCATGGTCTTGGATAAAAAATTTCATAAACATAAAAGATAAAATACTATAAAAAAGATAGGGGGAAGCCGGAATGGCTCAGTGGGTTAGGCACTCACTTTGCAGCGCCGGGGGACTGAGGATCGAATCCCGGCTCTGGCCCGTGCAGACCCATGTGCTAAACTGGGGAGTTCCCCCAGTTCAGTTCTCTCTCTGTATCTCTCTCTCTCTCTCTCTCCGACAAAAAAATAAATAAATAAATAAATAAATAAAATTTAAAAAGATAATTATTTGTACTTCATTGAAATTAAAAGTGTGCGTTATCTTATAGGTATTATGTAAAAATGGAAACAGTATAGAAAAATATAGGGTCTGGCAGAAATAATGCCCTTTTAAAAGTAGTATAGTATAAACAGACGTGTTGTCTTAGTAATCAAATAAAAAATTTGGTATAGATTACCAGGTCATAAAAATGGGGCATTACTTCTGTCAGAGACTGTATATAAATAAAGGACTCATGTCTTACATATGTAAATAAATGTATTAAAAAATGCCTACAAATAAATCTATAGGCAGTCAACCATATTTTTAAACATTAGCAAATCTTGAACAAATACTTCATGGAAGCTGATATCCAGATAGCCAATAATGATACTAAAATGTGCTTATGTCATTAGTCAACAGAAAATTTTAAATTAAAAAAAACATTGTGATAATGTGACACAACAATTAGAATTGGAATGGATAAAAATGAAAAACATAGAGTAGACCAAATGTTTACAAGAATGTTGTCTATTGGGAAATTCCACACATTGGTACTGGGAATGTACTTTGGGTACTTCTTTGGCATTTTCTACTAAAGGTAAACATATTTATTTATCAGAAATTACAATATTATATAGATATAAATGAGAAATTAAAAAATATATATCTGCATCACAGCCCCAAACTGGAAACTATCTGAATGTTTACTAGCAATATACATGGGAGGGTGACGAAGGGAAGTTAAAAAGTTGTGAATCTTTATACGGGAAGTAGTTTTTGAAACATACACTGTATTTTTCCATGTATAAAATGATATTTTTGTCTAAAACTGTAAGACCAAAAATTGGGGGTCATATTACACATGGAAGTAACCTGTGTAATGATTTCATTTTTTTTTTAAGGATATATTTATTTTTTTATTTTTTATTTTTTATTTTTTTCAGAGAGAGAGAGAGATACAGAGACAGAGAGAGAACTGAACTGGGGGAGCTCCCAGTTCAGCATATGGTTCCGCACGGGCTGGGGCCCGGACTCGATCCCCAGTCCCCGGTGCTGCAAAGTGAGCGCTTAACCCATTGAGCCATCCCGGCTTCCCCTAAAAATTTATTTTTGTTGTTTTTGACGAGAGAGAGAGAGAGAGAGAGAGAGAGATACAGAGAGAGAGAGAAGGGGGAGGGCCCAGAACAGTCTCCATAGTTGCACATCATTGGTTTTTCCATGTAGTTTCATTCCACAGGTGGGCGGGGCTGCACAGGGCAGGAACTGGGCCTGGGTCTCTCCCGGGTGAGAACTGAACTGGGGGCACTCCCCAGTTCAGCATATGGGTCCGCACAGGCTGGGGCCGGGATTCGATCCTCAGTCCTTGGAGCTGCAAAGTGAGCTCTTAACCCACTGAGCCATCCTGGCTTCCTCTGTATTGATTTCTTAATGTTGGGTTAGAAAAGAAAAGGTTGTCTCATATATGGGGGCATCTTATACATAGAAAAATATGACACAATGTAAAAGTTGATCAGTTTGTAAACCTCTGATTTGTATTCAATATGTGTATTACTTCAATAAAAAAACAAGTAAAATTGATTCATTTATTATTAAAAGAATATATATATAAATTTTATAATTTTTGACTAGTTATAATGTATGATAAAGTCACCTCATCCCAACTACAACCCTGGCCAAATGTACACTGGGTAATCAATCTTATGTTATAGAAGTTCTATTGATCAAGTAATAAATTTTAATCTTCATTTTCTAACAGATTTGTTCTCTCTATACATTTAATTATTTAAATTATCTTAACTGCTAGATTATTCTTTGTTTATTCTATAATAAAAAAGACCATGAGGAAAAACAAAAAACAAAAGTTTCACAGAAAAACTTTCTGAGATACAAATCAACTTTCAATTGTCTCACAAAAATAAATTTACTTCTATGTTTCACAACATATTTTTTTTTCAAATTTAGGAATGAAGGACAATAACAATGCTTGTAAAAGTAAAAGTTTATATACATATTACTATAAAATTCAGTATCCTATTGAATTATTAGATCTGAGTATATTTTCTTCATTTATAGCAGGTTAGCACTCAGTTTCTTCATTTTTAATAGGATGAAGAAGATATTTAGAGGTGTTGAGAAGTAAGTTAGTAATTACTATTTTTACCAAGTAAAAGAAACATCTAAGGGTTTTAATTTCAATAATATACCAAAACAGTTTCAATTCAATTATGCCATTAATGCTATAGAAATATAGACAGACAAGAATAGTGACCTAACAAAAATTTTTTTTAAATGACACATTTAAAATGCTCATTCTCATGTACTATTAAATTTATATCTAGACAACAATAAAATATTTTTTAATCTACAAATTTACAACTATCAACGATACTTGATAATTTATAGGATAAATAAAGATGTAGAAAAACTATGTAGATTTTTGTATGTTTGCATGAGTGCCATTTATTTATAACTCTACAAATGTAAAATGACCACATATTTCGAAGTCTAGGAACTGATCTTATTGATACACATATGCAAATATGTAAATACATGCACAAAACATGTTTATTACAGCACTGATTGTAATAGTAAAAAATAATAAACCTAACAATCAATCATTAGAGAACTGGTTAAATAACCTGTAATTCATAACTATACTGGAATTCTATGGAATAATTTAAATAGGTTAATGATTAGGATTTGGCATGAACCTGGGTAATATTGTTAATGCATAAAGCAAACTATAAAAAATTTTGTAAAATGAAACATTTATAAAATAATACATGCATTTATAATTTATAGACTCATACACATTTTATTAATAGTTTCCAATAAACATTATGTCTGAGCTTTAAAAGCTAAAAGTCTTTTGCTTTTTAATAATTATGCTTTGAAGCACTGGAATACCTTTAAGACTTTCCCCATAAAAATATAATGGAAAATAATACAAATGACATTTCTCTGTAAGGCACCCAGAATAGCCTAAATATTTTTGAAAAAGAACAAAATTGGGATATGCATCTGTCCTTATTTCCAACCTACTAATTTCCATAGCTACAGTAATCAAGATGGTTTGGAACTAACATAATGATGGACATAGAGATCAACTGAATAAAATCAAGAGTCTAGAAAAAACCTTTTCATTTTTGGCAAATGTATTTTTGACAAGGGTATCAAGAAAACTTAATGTGGAAATAATAGTCTTTTTAATATATATTTTTAAAACTATTTATATCCACATAAAAAATAAAATTGGATTCCTATATCATATCATACACAAAAAATGACCTCAAAATGAATCATAGACCTAAATGTAGGTGCTAAGACTATAATCTCTTAGAAGAAAGCATAGAAGCAAATCTTTGTGACCTTGGGTAGGGAAACGGTCTCTTAAGGCTAACACCAAAGACACAAATGAGAAAAGAAACAATAGATAAAACTTCATCCTGCAAATGACTCCATCAAAAAAGTGAAAAGACAACCCACAGAATGGCAGAAAATATTTGCAAATTACATATTTGATAGAGAACCTGTACCCAGAATATATAAATAACCTTAAAACTCAATAATAAAGGGACAAATAACCCATTTCAATAATGGGCAAAGAATGTAAATAAATACTTTTCCAAAGAATATGACCTATAAGAACAAGACAGGATGATGAACATCTATATTCAGTAAAATGCAAATAAAAAGAGCAATGAAATAAATATTCTCACCCAATAGCATGACTATAAGCAAAATAATAAGCACTGGTGAGTATGTAGAAAAACAGAAACTCTCAATCTCAATGTTGCTTTTGAGATTATAAAATGGTGTAGTCACTTTGGTTTATTTTCCTTTTTTTAATTAATTAATTTTCAGTTACAGTTGACATTCAATATGTTTCAGGTATAAGCACAGTGGTTAGATATTTATATAATTTAAGAGGTGACACCACTGATAGATTGTATCCACCTGGCACCATACATAGTTATTAAAATATTATTGACTATACTCCCTATGCTGTACTTTACATCCCTGCAAATATTTTTTAATGACCAATTGTATTTTTCCTTCCTTCACCTTTTTCAGACAGCGCCCCATGCCCCATAGGCAAAAACTCTCAGACATTTCTCTTAGTAATAATTTTAGGGATATATCTCCTTGGGCAGGTGAAACAAAAGGGAAAAAAAATAAATGGGACTATGTCAAACTACAAAGTTTCTGCGCAGCAAAGGAAAACATCAACAGAACAAAAAGCTTTACCAAGTGGGAGAAGATATTGGCTAAAGACACATCAGTAAGAGGTTAATATCAAAAATTTATACAGAACTAATACAATTTAACAACAGTTAAAAAAATCCAATTAAAAGATGGGCAGAGGAAAAATCCAATTAAAAGATAGACATTTTTCTGAAGATGACATACAAATGTCTAACAGATATGTTAAAAATGCTCAGTCACTAATCATCAGAGAAAGGCAAATCAAAACCACAATGTGATATCACTTAACACCTGTCAGAATAGCTATCATGAATAAATTAACAAATGTTGGTGAGGATGTGGAGAAAAGAGAACCCTTGTGCCTTGGTGGGATTGCAAATTGGTGCAGCCACTAGAAAAAACAGTATGGAAGTTCCTCAAAAAATTAAAACAGAAATACTTTAAGACCAAGGAATTCCACTTCTGAGTATTTATCCAAAGAAAACCAAAACACTAATTCCAAAGATATATGCATCCCTATGTTCACTGCAAAATTATTTGCAATAGCCAAAATAAGGTATAGTCACTTTGGAAAACAGTTTAGCAGTTCCTTCAATTGTTAAGCAGTCATAGCAATTCCGCCCTACTGTGATGCCTTGGAATTCAAACTTAATTCGGTCCAGAACTGTGTTCAAGTTCCAAAACGTTCGAGTTCCAAGACAAATTTTCCCCTTTTAAATAATAGAAACAGGATTAATCTGTTCCTGAGTGCCACAAACTCAAATTTTCAAAATGATTTTAAAAGTAAATACATTGGATTTAAAGTAAAATATTAATTTTAAGGTAAAATAACAAGTAATAATATTTAAATTTTAAAAAATGATGATGATGACACAAGTGGATGCTTTAAGAGACGAAAGAGGAAGAAGAGTCATCTACCACAATAACTTCAGTTGTCTGCGTTCTTTGGCTTTTAATGCCCTTTGCTATGGTACTACTTGTAGAGGGCTTGGGGTCACTGGTTGTGTTCGCTTTTGAGGACCAATGCTCCAAAGTGGACTGATGTCGGCGACCTTTCTGCACTTTTCTGAAATATTCAATGATATTATCATCAAACAACTTAACACACCTGTCAACTAGGGCTTTATTGGGGGTCCACTTCTCAACAGCTGCCTGGGTTTTTGACTACATGCTAAGAACGTCCTCGATTTCACTAGAGGGAAGGGTTCCAGGGTCTCTCTCTTCCTCCCCAGAAGAAATTTCTTCTGAGATTTCTTCCTGCTGCTGCTGGTTGAGGTGCTGAAGCTCTTCCATTGTCAGCTCAGTCCTGCGCTCATCCACTAACTCCTTCACATCCTCTTCTCTGATTTCCAAATTCAGAGACTGGCCCAGAGATACAATGTCAGGAACAACAGATGGTTCTTCAAACCTTCTACGCCCCTTGCAGCAGCACATTCAGGCCAGAGGTTTTTCCAGGAAGTGTTCATTGTCCTCAAAGACACTTCCCTCCATGCTTTCTAGATTATTCTTAGATAGTGGAGGATATTGTAGTGGTCCATCCAGAACTCTCGGAGTGCCAGTTGTGTTTCGCTTGTAATTTCAAAACATCTTTGGAACATAGCCTTGGTGTATAATTTTTTGAAGTTTGAGACCTGCTGCTGGTCCATGGGCTGGATAAGAGAAGTGGTGTTGGGAGGCAAATATTTTATCTTAATGAAGCTATATCCCTCCACCGAATCTTCTTCTAAGCCTGGAGGATGTGCAGGGGCATTGTCTAGACATGAAGATTCTTCACTGGAAGATTTTTCTTGTGCAGACAGTCCTATACTGCTGCAGCAATCTCTTCGTGTACCCATTCAATGAAGAATTGCCTAGTAACCCATACTTTGACATTTGATCTCCACATAACATCAAATTTGCTCATGATGTTGTTGTTCTTAAAAACTAACAGGTTTTCTGAATGGTACACTAGGAGAGGCTTGATTTTGCAGTCCCCACTCGCATTGCTGCACAGTAAGAGAGTCAGACAGTCCTTGTGACCTGGTGCAGTTCTCTCTTCTTTTGTGATGTATGTCCATCTGGGCATCTTTTTACAAGAGTCCAGTTCCATCATTTAAAGCCTGGGCTGGAATATACCCCTCACTTATCACAAATTCCTTAAACTCTTTCACAAACTTTTCTGCTGCTTCTGAGTTGGAACTCACAGCCTCTCGTGCATGACAACACTATGCCCCGTCTTTTATTTTTATTTTTATTTTTTTTTAAGTTTTCAAACCATCCCCTACTGGCTTTAAAGTCCACTGTTTGATCACTAGTACCAGGCATGCAATTCTCTAGATCATTGTATAGAACCTTGGCTTTTTCACAAATGATTGTTTTAGTTATCACATCACCAGCAAGCTGTTTCTCATTAATCCAACGTAAGAAGAGTTTTTCCATTTCTTCCATACTTTTTGTTCTTCTAGAGTTTAGTGTTGTAACTCTTTTCATAACATCAGCCACTTCGATAGCTTCTTTATTTTTTCAAAATCATGGAAACAGCCGATTTTGGTGTTTCAAACATAACAATGAGATCAGTCACATAAATACAGCTTTCATGCTTAGTGATAAGATCTTTCGTTTTTCTTTTTCAGTTTTTTAAATTTTTTTTAAATTTATTTTTACTGTTTTTGACAGAGAGAAAGAGAGATACAGAGACAGAGACAGAGAGAAGGGGGAGGGCCCAGAACAGTCTCCATAGTTGCACATCATCGGTTTTTCCACATAGTTTCACTCCACAGGTGGGTACGGGGCTGCACAGGCCAGGAACTGGGCCAGGGTCTCACCCCAGTAAGAACCAAACTGAGGGCACTCCCCAGTTCAGCATATGGGTCCACACAAAGCAGGGCCGGGATTCAATCCTCAGTCCCCAGGGCTGCAAAGTGAGCACTTAACCCACTGAGCCATCCCAGCTTCCCCATATAAGATCTTTCTTGACCTTAATTGTAGCTCTAACAGCTTTCTTCTTACTCTTCTTGTTCTCACTGAACTTTTTAGGTCCCATGGCAAATCACTACTTTTTGTTATATATATATATATATAACAAATATATATATATATATATATAACGCAAAACGGGCACACAATTAGCAACAAAAATCACTCAAAATACAACTTCTGACAACATAAGTAACAAAGTGTAGTGGTGGCCAGAAATGTACGCATAAACCAAAGAGTATAAAAGAGGTAACTGTAGCAACGGCTTGGTCTTACATTATGATGGGGTAGGGGTTGCTGCCTATACAATCTGTGTTACACCAATTCCCCCACATTGCTCTCAAAGTACAACTCACGTGAACAATGAGTGGGCATTCGGGTAAAGCTAAGGGCCATACAGTCGATATGTTCCGTGCAAACAACATATTGGCCTTCAGATGTCAAAGCAATGTTCGGATTCCAAGGCAAAATTTGCTTAATTTTTTCATTTGGATTCCAAGCTGTTCGAGTTTTGGGGTGTTCAGGTTCCAAGGTATCACTGTATTTATATATCCAAAAATGTGTATGTGAATATTAATAGCAGCATATTCATAATGGCCAAAGAAAATGGAAACCAAAATGTACATCATCTGATGAACAGACAAAATATGGCACATTCATACAATGAAATATTATTCCATAATAGAAAGAAGTGAAATACTGAGGCATGTTATAACACTCATGAACCTTTAAAAAAGTGGTAAATGAAAGCAGTCCAAAAGACTAGATATGATATGTTTACATTTATATATAATACATCCAGAATAGACAAATCTATAGAGACAGAAATGCAGAACAGTGGTTGCTAGGCAGTGGAAGAGGAGAAATGGAAATGAATGCTAATGGATATGGGCTTTCTTTTAGGTGTGAAGAAAACATTCTAAAATTAAGATTATGGTGATGGGTGTACAGCTCTGTGAATATACTAAAAACACTGAATTGTCTAAATTTAAAAGACTGATCTTTATGGTATATAAATTATATCTCAATAAAACTTATTTAAAATGGAAAAATATTAATCACAAGAAACGTGATTTCTCTAATGTAACATCTTATAATTCTTTGCAGAAAGCTAATGTCTAATAGAGAATTTCCTGAATGTTTAAAGGACTTAAAAGAATGAAAAAGTGAAGGTCTTTACTCAAATATATACAGGCAAAAGGACACTGATTCAGAGAGCAGAAATACAAAAAAAGATTTTTAATTGAAAATTATTATAGAATATCAAATATTGGAGCCTTACCTAATATTAAATGGGGCTTCAGTAGAAATTACAGTCAGGAGAAAAGACATGCCCAGGGTAGGTAAATTTATTATGGGGTGATGAGCTTTTATTCTGAGATGAAAGGCGAATTTTTTTATATGTGTAAATGTTCATGGCCCTTTATATGAAACAGAAATACAACTAAAATATAAGTATTACATTACTTCAAGATATCTTCCTACTGATAGCATTACTATGCAAGTAAATGGCCAATTAAACTGAAGGACGAAAAGAACGATCTTGTGGAGGCAAAACGAACCAGCATCAACAGCAAACATGCATCAGCTGAAGACGTTTGAAAATTACCAGAGTTAATAAAAAAGTCACTTTGATAGCATCCTTCTTTGAGGAGCCCAGATTTTTCCCCAGACATTACCTAATTAAATCTCAAAATATATAAGGTTGTGTAACCAATTCTCAAGGTTCTATGGAGAATCTTATTGGAAAAGTAAACCTTTCATCTGAGCATTTACTTTAGTCTTTTTTATCTCTTTTGTTGTAGGGAAAAATTGCATCTTATCACTGCTCAGTGTAGATTTTTTTTCCCTTCTACTTCCATTTGTGCAGCTTGCTCATGTACAGAGAGCTTGTTCTCTAAAGTGACCCTTCACCACCACAGGTCAAAAGTGAAACTACAGCTACCCTTAAATGCAATCACTGCTGTTTACTGTTCTCAGGTTAGTTGAGGATGACCTGAACACTCACAATGATGAGTTAGATGTCACATTTTTCAGTGTGTCCTGAATAAAGGTACAATGTGCTGGAAAAGGCTAAAGAGAATGCATTTCTAAAAAACTCCTGCATGTTCCATCCTGTGCTGATAAGTAACTCACATAATGAATGAGGTGAGATATATAACACAAATGTACCTAAATCAGTGAAAATACAACTATTACCAGAAAAGACAAGACTTTAAATCAGTGGTTCTAAACCAGGAGTGCCTTTGTACTCTACCCCCACCCCCACACCTTCCGCCAAGGCATATTTGGCAATGTCTAAAAACATTTTTGTTTTTCAAGACTAAGGAAGAGAATGCTATTAACATATGGTTGGTAAAGGTGCTGCTAACCACACTGCAATGCACAGGATAGCCTTCAAAAAAATATCCAGCCCAAAACACCAAAAGCTTCGAGGTTCAGAAATACCAATTTAAAGTACAGACAAAGAATATCACAAGTGCTGTAATCATTCTACACAATATGAAAGTTAGTTCTAGTAAACCTGTAATTGGGTGGCACCGGTACTTCTTATTGTAAAATGCATCATTCATGAAAAAGGAGATGTGACATATATTTAGCCTTTTAAAACATAAAAACCTGTCTAATAGCATTATAACCATCATCCAATGGAACAGGTGGAATATTGACAATTCCTTAGAATCCTTCTCAGTCCATCTCCAATCACATTTCTTTTTTGCAGAGCATATACCTGATTTTTAAAATTAATTGTTTGTTTCCTTTCTTTAATAGGTCTCTTTTCGTGTGTTACAAAATAATATATGCTCACAGTTTTGCCAGTTTTGAAATTTTTGAAATGAAATTATAATGTAATTTTTTTATTTGCATTTTAGCTCAATATTTTCTTTGTGAGATCCATCTATGTAGATATGAGTATATTTTAATGGAAGAAGTTAATCACAAATTGTTGTTGATACTTTTCTAAAAATTAAAAACATTGCATTCTAAAACCACTCAAACATATCTGTACTACTTAAGTACTAAGGACTTTGATAAGTGCTATGGCAATTTTAAAGTTGTAAGATGTGTTGCTCCTAAAATTCATGGTAAGTTTTTAATGAGATAAAATTATGAAATGAAGTCATTTTCTTAGAATACAAAATAATTGTTAAGTGTGTGAATTTTGGAACCAAGAGACCTGGATTTGGATTTTTGTTTTCCCTTTCTGCTGATTGATCTTGGCTCACAACCTTTTTTCCCTCCAATTTTTTTCACTGAGATCATTACGGAGAAAAACATTTTACTCATTTTATATAATTGTTGGGATAATTCATATAAAATGAAAAACATAGTAAATTGAGGAAACAGGAACACTATATAAATGATAAAATTTGCTACAATTAGAATATAGGCATCCCCTAATTTATGACCTAATTATTTTCTTTCTTCCTTTAGGCACATATAATAAATTGGGTTTCTATTCTTGAAAATAAGAATCATAAAATCTAAATTCTTTATGAAAATAAAGAAAATTAAAACACAAAGATACTATTTCAAATCTTTATTGAATATGTAAATTTAACCTTAGCAGCAAAATATGTTGAAATCCAACTGTGCGGCTTTTTCAGTTAATTTGTTTCCTTCCCTCATCCTCTGTCAACAAATACACTACATTCAGGAAGAGCTGATAACATGAGAACGATAATCATACTCTGGGCTAGTTTACTCTTTAAAGGACTTGGGAAAGTATTAAGTAGAACAAGGGGAAGCCGGGATGGCTCAATGGGTTAAGTGCTCACTTTGCAGCGCCAGGGACCAGGGATCGAGTCCCGGCCCCGGCCCGTGCAGAACCATATGCTGAACTGGGAGCTCCCCCAGTTCAGTTCTCTCTCTGTCTCTGTATCTCTCCCTCTCTCCGTCAAAAATAAAGATAAATAAAAAGAAAAAGAAAAGTAAATTAAAATGTATAAAAAAAAAAAAGAAAACACTGAAGTAGAACGAACAAATAAACTTGTAACTGTGGAAAATTCAAATCCACCACAAAATTAAATAAACTTTTATGAAAACTGTTTGTTTTGTTTGGGCTAGACTGGCTGAAACATTTTAAGCAAACAGTACAAGAAATTTAGAGAAGAAAATATATCCTTTTGTTTTTAAATCCCCCTGAAATAAGTATGGCAATCTTCATTGTTCCCAGGAAACTAAGGTCATATATTTTGATTTCTTTTTCCCATTTCTGACTCAATAAGGGTAAATGGCTCCTGATATCTTCAAATGACAAATGCTAGGAATCATTTCCCTAAGGCTTAATTCCCAACCTTGCTAGATCAACTCAGTACAACATTAGCAGCAATCTCATATAGTAGTGTTCACTGCAAATTCTGTCCCAACTGAAAAATTATTCTCCATAGATAAGATTATAAAAGCTGAGGATCTCAGGTTAAGCTGCCATAGTATTATCTCTATACTATTACAAATATTATTAATGACTAGAGATGAGTCTCTGGTTTGAAGATATGAATTCATTACAGGAATGCTTGATGGTTGGGGTCAAGCTAAGAGGGTAATAATAGAATCAAAATATTTTATATTAATAAATTAAACTACAGATGCTCCTCCCTTTTTAAAATTTGGTTTTTGTAATTAAAAAAATTCCACACTGAATGTGCATTATTTGGGGAATAAAAATTTAATACTGAAATAAACACTCTTTTTTAGAGCTAGATAGGAAATTAATAGTCTACTCGTTCAAATGCTTTATTTTAGAGACCAATTAAGTAAGGGTGATAGATTCTCCTGGCCCAAGGTCATACTGCTGGTCAGTGGAAAAGATGGCAGTCAGTCCCAAACATTCTTTCCATTAACTCACTTCAGGGTAGGAACTAGCACAGTGAAATATAAAGCATGTGTTTGTACCATTCTTGAAAAGTAAGGCAACATCTCAATAACAGACCTCATGAAACCCACTGCACAGATCATGTCTTTCTAATGTTTTTACCTGCATCTGATAATGGATAGCAAATTGTCTCACACCAAGAGAACGGTCAACAACTTTTCAAATGATGAATAGATATGATGTGCATCGTGAATTCATGCGTTTCACTCATTCAGACAACTCTCATTAACTTTACAACCTACATATTGTGTATTTTGCATTATTCTTGGTGCCAAAATAAAGACACTATACTTGAAACCATAGCAACGTTTTAGATTATGCAAAAGGATGACCTCAAGGGTAAAGACTGATGTCTAATTGTAACACATGATACTTTTCTGTGTCTCATCATTCTAATATTCTATTATAACTAGTTTCAGTTTAAAGAATTTCAGTATTGCCAGTTTCTTTTTGAAGTTTCTATTAATACTGCTTATTTCAATGAATTTTACTTGTGCTATCTAGCAGGAGTGTTGGCTGCAGCACACAACCAATACTCTCCCAGATTTTGTTTCCCAGTGAATAAAATGGATATTAATGAGATATTAACTTTTACAATTGTGTCATATTATGAAATATATATCTTAAAAGTAAGTCACATGTTTTGACAGTAAATATTTTATTTTAATAAACTTAACATGGGGCCTTAACTTATATTTTCCAAGAGGAAGGGAAAAAAAATGGAAATGCCCTGTTTCTCCCAAGCACGGCTGTTCTCCAGATTTTTTTTCATTCTTGTCTGTTTAAGAAAGAATGAGGGGATGCCGGGATAGCTCAGCAGTTGAGCCCTTGCCTTGCAATCAATCACAAGGTCCGGGTTTCAATTCTCAGGCCCACCCTGTGCAAACCCCATAAGCTGAACTGTGGCATAACTGGTAACCACAAAGATGGTTTGGTGGCAAAAAGTTCTTGCCTTCCATGAAGGAGGCCCCCACATCCACCAGTGTGGAATGTAACTGTGTTACAACTAATGATGCACAATTACGGAGACTGTTCTGGGCCCTTCCCACTTCTCTCTCCCACCTTCTCTCAAAACAACACAATAAATCTTTTTTAAAAGAAGAATGAGATGAAAATGTTTCAAGGTACTTGTTAGAAACAAAACATAACACTGTTACATGGTTGATAAAAAAATCATAAAGAAAATTTTTATACACAAATCTAAGAGGAATTTAGCAGTTTTATTTATATATTAAATCAATTTAAAATGTTTCATCAACTGTAATGGGAAAATTTTCTTGTTGTCTTTCCTTTCCTCTTCCCTTTCCACCTTACCTCATTTCTTCCTTTCCCTTTTTAAAAAATTACTTTTCATTGAATTTTCACTTCTTGGCAAAGAGGTAAAACATGTTATATTTGTGCAACATGCAAGACAAAATATAGTGAAATATTATGTATTTTCCTGAGATAATTAGAGGAGTATTAACAATTCTATTTTAAAGTCAATTAGTTGGGCAACAGACTTGCAATGTGGTGCAGGGCAGTGGGTCTCCAAGTGTGGCCCTAGACCAATACCCAGTACCAGCATCACCTGGACACTTGTTAGAAATGTAAATTCTTAGCCCCACCCCAGACCTTCTGTATTAGAAACAATCACCTGTATTTCAGATGATTTCCCAGAAGCACTGCCTTGGAGGAGTGGCATAATTGTCAAGAAACTATTCCGTGATTCACACAATAAATGACCGATGCTGTTTAGAGGCAATGAATGGTAAGGGAGAAGAATGTAAAGCCTAAAGAGGAGTGACTAACATTCTGTGAATAAATTAACATGATAATAACATAGACAAATAAATGAATGAATGTGAGCAAGGAAGAAAGAAAAACAAGATTAATTTAGGGTTTATGGATGGGAAGACACAATTTAATCTCTGTGGATATACTGCCTAAGTTTAAAGCCTAACTTTTCCATTTTTTCTCTAGGCTAAACCTCTCCCTGCCCCAGTTCTTTCATTACTATAATGGGAAAAATAATAATAACGCCTACTCCTTATGATTCTTATGAGGTTTAAACAAGTTAGTACATATAAAGTGAAGATTAGGCCAGGCACATCATACGTGTTCATTAAACATTAGCTGGAGTTTAGTTCTATAGTTGCCTTACCATACTCGGTAACCAGCAGCCACATGTGACAATTTAGATTTCAATTTAAATAAACCAAAAGGTTTCCTAAGGTGACCAGATTTTAACATTGGTAAAGCGGGACACCATTGACCGGGGGAGAGGGGGTTCTTGATTAAAAATTTAGTCTATCTCCCGCCGTTCCCTAGCTTGTCGTGCATTCTTTCCAAAAATCGGGACTTTTTTTAAATGCCACAGGACACGGGACAAATTGTTAAAAATCGGGACTGTCCTGCCAAAAGCGGGACGTCTGGTCACCCTAGTTTAACCACATTTCAAGTACTAAACATCCACATATATTATAGAACATTTTCGTTACCAGAGAAAGTGCTAACAGATAGCAATGCTTTAGGTAGTAAGTTTTATGCTAAGGATAAGGTCACAAAAGGTGAGGTTAAAGCCTGGCTTTTTAGGTAAAAAATTACTCAGGTTGTTATACCATCATGAGAAAAAGCAACTGCCAGCCTCCTCAGTTAAAAGTCCTAATCCCTTCCCAAAGCCAGCTGTTTCCTCCTGGGAGCCTGAAGCCCAGGTAGGCTGAAACTTAACTCACACTGTTCACGGGGAAAGCCTCTTTCGCTACCCAGGTCTGTCCCTCATGCTTCTTAATGAATAGAACTTCAATGTTTCCAGGCTTCTTTCACTGTTAACCAAACCAACCTGCTTCAATGTAGCCAATGTGTCTTTTTCCTTAATCCTGAGAAATGATCCACGAACTCAGTTTGGGAGACATTAAGTAGAAAACCAAAGGAGACACGAATCCATGTGCATCCTCTAATCTAATAACAGCTCAAAAATAGCATATTTCATTAATAGCTATTTCCACTATTTCTACTATTACCGTGTATTTAATTAATCCTAGAATTCAAGGCCATCACTGAGCAGGATCCAAGACTCCATTCCTATCATTGCTCTTCTGAGCTGTTTCATGAAGCCCCTATTTTAGCTACTCAGGCGTCCTTTCTGAGCCCTGATTACACCATGCTCATTCAAACCTCTGCACATTTGCTCTTGCCATGTCTCCTGCCTGGAATGGCTGTTTTAATTGTCTCTGCATACACCCAAATCTCTTTATCCATAAATATTCAACTCAAGTCTTAGCTTCTCGAAGCCATTTCTGAATAATTCTCATTATCAGCAGTGTTAGAAAATATGTCTATAGCACATAATTAAGAATATATATATATATATATATATATATATATATATATATATATATATATATTCTCCTCTCTATATAACATACATATTCCTTTAACTTAAAGACATGTATTTTGTGTCAACCTTCATATCAATTGATCTTGACTTTTTAAAAATAATATTGCATTGTATTGCCCCTATCTATTGAAATAGAGGACTAGGCAGTAATTAACTGCTATTAATAGGACAGTGTCCTTGAATAGGCAACGTAGATTCTAGTAAAATAGATATTTGGAGAAAGTGACCTTCCATAAATCATGGACAATTCATGTAGTAGATAAACTTTTTTAAAATTACCAGATAGATGTTTAAATATTGTTATAGAAGCTTGTGGAAGTTTATGATAGCCTTGATTTTCTCTCTGAGGCAAGAACCAAGTTAGCTATGTGAAAAGGTAGATGGAGGAAGAGATGGTTGAGGTTTGAAAAAATCTGGAAGTGGAATGCTTTAGAGAGCCGTGGCATCTTTGCTACAAAGTCAGAAGAGGGAAAGATAAAAAGTGAGAAGTTGGCAGGATCAGATTCCAAATGTGTTTGAAGCATTCTGGAGAAAAAAATACTAGAGAGAGCAAGATGGGAAACTAGTATTGTGGCTGGAAATTGGACAGTTTGGAATTGAGAATATGGAGTGGTTGCAGGATATGACCATGGAATGAGTGCCTGAGTGAGGGTAAGCACAAGATTATTGGAGGAGAGGAGATCAATGAGGCCTACCTGTGAAACTCAAAGACTGTGGAGATCACCTCCCGGAATGCTGAAATCACCCATACTTAGGACAAGTGTGGTATTGAAGAAAACGGCAGTGAGCTAAGAGCTAAACTCTGTGTGATTTATGTGGGATTGTGTCCTGCAAGTGAGCAAGAAGTATAATGTTAGGTTCAGGGTTAGGGCTAGACATACATCTAGGGAAAAGGATTTAAATAGGGTTAGGATTACTCTTAGAGTTATGGTTAGCATTAGAGTTAGGGCTATTTCTGGGGTTAGAATTAGTATTAGGTTTAGTGTTACTTTTAGG
>PVKE010032800.1:0-18280 GCA_004027555.1 Craseonycteris thonglongyai
AGAGAGAGAGATACAGAGACAGAGAGAGAACTGAACTGGGGGAGCTCCCAGTTCAGCATATGGGTCTGCACGGGCCAGGGCCAGGATTCGATCCTCAGTACCCGGTGCTGCAAAGTGAGCACTTAACCCACTGAGCCATCCCGGCTTCCCCAAACTAATGATATTCTTAAAAGTTAGTTTTAAATAATATTTCATTGCTTTTAAGGCTGTGTGTTTTTCCAGTTTTTGAGCCCTTTGGCTCAAAATGCCTTGGCAATTATATATAATACCTTAAATACAAGCAGTCACATACCAGTAAATATATTAGAGCAGAGATGTCCAACCTGCAACCCAGGATAAGCTTTGAATAAGGCCCAACACAAATTCTTAAAACATTTTATGAGATTTATTGTGACTTTTTTTTTTTTTCTCATCAGCTATTGTGATTGTATTTTATGTGTGGCCCAAGACAATTCTTCTTCCAATGTGGCCCAGGGAAGCCAAAAGGTTGGACACCGCTGTATTCGAGTAAAACTTGGTTACCACAGGTGGGAATAGTAAGAAAGCCTGAGATTGTTTTAGTCCTTGGATTCTCACCTGACACACCTTGGCAGGTGGGGCATGGCCTTGTTGCCTTTCCTCTATTCTCTCAGCCCTTTCTTGGGGTTGGGAGTGGGGATGCAAATTAACCATCTGGACACTTAGCCATGAGGACTTTGTGACTCTTTCAAGTGACATCTCATCCTTCAGAGGCTCAAGTTTTTAAGAGCAGCCTTGTTTCATTCTCTCTCTGTTTTACCACCTTGTGTTTGCCTCCTCTGAACCTGGCTAATTCTGTTGAAATAGCTTTAATCAACTAATCTGGGTGTATGTGTATTTAAAATTATATTTTGCTTTTATTGATTTTTTTTTATTGTTTGAGAGAAGATGAGAGAGAGAGAGAGAAGAGGGAGGGCCCAGAGCAGTCTTCATAGTTGTACATCATTAGTTGTGATGTGGTTTCATTCCACACAGGTGGATGTGGGGCCACATGGGGCAGGAACTGAATCAGGGGACTCCCGCATGGGCGACCAGAACCACCACTCTGGTCGTTACTAGCTGCCCAGCAGTTCAATTTTAGTATATGTGCTGCCAAAGCCAGCACTGTTCCGCAGTTCAGCATATGGGTTTACGTGTGCCGGGGCTGGGATTCGATCCCTGAATCTCATGGTTGCAAGGCAAGTGCTCAACCCGTTGGAGCTATCTCAGTATCCCCTACTTTTATTGACTTTTAAAAGAGCTATAGAGATCATTTAATTTATTGAGCAAAAATTATGAACTAGGGGCTATTTAAGAAACATAAATGAATTTGATTTATTCCATACACTTGAGGGTTTATGAGGAGAAACAAATGCTATGTACATAAACAACTCTAAGGCAATATGCTATACATGTTAAATTCAATGTAAACAAGATACAGGATTTTAGAGGAAGGCAAAATGACTTGTGACTGAGCTGACCAGGGAAGGCTTCATAGAAGTAGTCTTTCCTTACATTTAGCAGAAAAAGGTATTCCAGGTGAGGGTGCAAGAGCTGGGCAAGACTTGGGAGGCAGTCCAATAATGAATGTTTGTGCTTTACCATGTATTTTATATTATCTTGTTTTATCTATTCAGTGGCCCTATGATGTAACTGCTGTTATGTCTCATGTTAATAGGTGGGCATCTGAGTTCAGTAAGTGGTGGGGCTGGATTTGAACTTAAGTCTCTGGCATCAGGACCCAGGTTCCTTATATTTGATTACACACTGGCCTTACTAAGTGAATGACAAGGAGTTTGGTGTTGGCTAGAGCCCAAAATATGGAAAGTCACAGAAGATAAGTCTGCAAGAGGATGCAAATGAAAGGTTTGAATGCTGAGTTGAGCAGTTTGGACATTATTGAATAAATAGGCAGAGGAGAGATAGTGAGGATTTCTGAAGTGTGCCTTAGAAAAATATGAGTGGGTTGCAAAAATAAAGAAATAGGAGGAACACCAGTTATGAAGCCTTTGGCTGAGAGCCAGGTGAGATTTGTGGTGCAGCAGTAGAAATAGGAAGGAAGGGATAGATGTGAAACATTTCAAAGGATAGAATGAGGGAATTCTGGCACATGATGGTTATGGACGGTGACACAGAAAAAGAGATGATTCCTCTGTCTGGATACTGCTTCTCAATAATTCTGAAACTGGGAGGCCCCATATTTTCATATTGTAGTGGGCCTATAGATTATGTCTATAGACCCAGATGGTGCCATTGGTAGGACCCAGGGTCATGAGGAGGAGGGGTTGACAGGGAGAGGGTGACTCAGATGTTAGACATGTGAGTGTTAAATGCTAGCAGAACATCCGGGGAGGGTGTCAACCAGATAACTGGAAATGTAAACCTGGAGCCTCAGAGTGAAGTGAAGGCCAGAGGCAGAGCTTTGTAAAGAGCATGTGTCTCTAGGAGGAATGATGTAATAATAGAAACACAGACATTCTATGTCAAGCAGACCTAGGGGCTGCCTCTAGGTAGTTTAGTTTCCACTGCCATCATCTTATTTAAAAGTAACAAAACTTGGTTCCTTAAGAAGTTTTTCTAGCATATTGATTTTTCTAATTCAGATTTGCAACTTTCCAAAGGTGGGGTTGTATTTTTACTATCACTGTCTTATGTATTTCCAAAACTTAGTCCTAAGACTTAGTCATTTTTTTTTCCCCTTTTAATTTAACACAACCTCTGAGACCATTGGCATTTACTGTTCCTTTTATTCATGATGTAATTAGTCTGGTCTGTAAATCTTATTTTCAAGATAGTCTAGAGAATCTAGATTCTAGACCAAGAGACTGAGAATAGCTTAGAATCATTTCAATTAATTTATATATTTCTCATTTAAATGTAAAGTAGTGACAGTGGTAGAAAACTTGTTCAGCAGGCAGGTGATATTATCTAGTAGATCAGCCTTAAGAGTTGAGTAACTGAGTTACCTACTTCATTCACTATTCATAATGAAAACAGCTAACTTCTATGTGTAGGTTCACTCTACACATCTAGGGGATAGCTCAACAAGTTGAGTGCTTACCTTGCAAGCCTGAGGTCTGGGAATCGAGTGCTGACCATGGCCTGTGCAGATCCATATGCTGAACTGTAGTGGTAAAGTTTCTTACCTCTCATGAGGGAGGGTCCCAGTTTGGTTCCTGCCCTGCACAGCCCCACATCCACCTGTGTGGAGTGAAACTGTTTCACAACTAATGATGTGGACTATGGAGGCTGCTCTGGCCCCCCAGCCGGCCCCCCCCCCAAACAATAAAATAAATCTTAAAAAATTATCTAGGAAAACTACCAGAAAACTAAAATAAATGAAATTAAGTTTTTGTCTGACTAGGACCAGGGTGGACTATGGTACACTTTGCTAAGAAACATGACTTGCTCTTGCATATTTGTTAGACATCTGAGGTTTGATAGTGGAGGAAGACGACGTCTTGTGCTGCGTGCTGGCTGGGGAATGGAGTCAGTTCTAAATAAAATAATAACTGACTTCCTAGCTATACACAGGTATATTTTGCCTTAATATCCTGTCATCCAGTGTAGAAGTGAGACTCAAGTTAAGATAATAGTGCTTTGGATAAAGCACACAGATATGTCCAACACTACTGTTAACTGAGCAGGTTGGCAGAGTCTTTGTAGGTGTGTGTGTTGACTCACGTGCTGTGCTGTAATCTCAGAACTCAGGCCCTGAATTGCTCTCTTGTGATTGAAGCCCAGCTGAAAGTGCCAGGAGTGCAGTGACCCTGGAGGAAGAACCAGTAAAAGCAGGGGGTGGATGAAAGGAGATTGATAGTTGTGCAAGAGGGTGTGTATCTCCCTTATTTTGTAAGCCTAGACTCCCTCACCCTATCAGTAACTGTTTCGTCTTTTAATGTCATTTGGCTCCATTTACAAGGTCTTTATTAAAGCAAATGTCAAGGTGTAAGGCAGCTTTTTGACCATGTTTGTCTGCTGTTGCATGCTGGCTGGGATGTACTGAAGTCTTGGCTTGCTAACAAGTGAATTTGATATCTAATCATTATAGGGAGAGGAGGAAAAGGGGGAGTTTAACTAAAGCATTTTTCCCTTAGAGTTTGAGAAATGAAGCCATGTAGATTTTTAAATCCCATGTGAACACACCAGACAGAAGGAGACTTGCTAAAACCAAAGGTCAGAATCACAAAAGAGCTATGTCTGTTTTTTGGTATTCACTTCAAAACACAGTTTTCTGTAAATTAGTGTTCATTTGTTATGTGTATACTATTATAATTTGTTTTGTGTATGTGGTAGTTCTTTTTGTAACTTTGATTAGGAAACAAATATTGAGCCATTTAAATTAAAAGGCAGACTACTATTCTCTTTGGAAAACAAATTGTGTAAGAGTAATGCTTAATCCAATTAATCTGTCTTCTTCCTCTAATTCATTATGATGATTTCAGGTGTCTGGTGGCAACTGAGAATGGGTTATGGAAAAATGTCAGGACAATGTAATCCTTATCAGTTACGGTCACTTAAGAGGATAAATTAATCATTGGTCACTAATCTTCGGATAATTACTCTATTTAGCTGGAAATATCCTGAGTTTTTTTGGAAAGCAAGTCAGTGAGTTAGTAGAACTGCCAAAATTGATCAGCTTTTCTAAGTCTAATAAGTGAATGGAAAGTAGTTGCCATCCGCTTTTTCTACCCTGTATTGTAGCATGATCATTCTATAACTCTGGAAACTGTATGTGGAACAACAGGGAAAATATATTAATACACTATCTTGTGGTTTTCAGGTAGGCATTTGTAGCCTTATCCCAGCTGAGGATTAACAAAGCTGCCTTAACTGGTAAAGGCTTGTAAGACCTGTGTATGTGTTTTTGGTCACTAGAATTAGGCAAGTTATTAACATTATAAAATTGGTTTGAATATAGATTGTTTAGGATGTATCTTTCGGTGACAGCAATTCCATATATTTATACATTAAATAGATAAATATTTTGAAGGAGTCAGCACTGTTTAAGTACTGTGTTTATTAGGTGCTGGGGGAGCGAGTGCGGGAGTGGTAATAAAGAAAAATAGGGATGCTGGGATTCTCAGTGGTTGAGCGCTTGCCTTGCAATCATGAGGTCCAGGGTTCACTTCCCGGCCCTGGCCCATGCAGACCCCATGTGCTGAACTGTGGTGCAACTGGTGGCCACTGGGACGGCACTGTGGCTGGGGTTCTTCGCTCCCATGTGGGGGGTCTCCAGTTCGGTTCCCACCCTGCACAGCCCCACATCTACCTGTGTGAAATGAAAACATGTCACACCTAATGATGTACAACTATGGAGACTGCTCTGGGTCTTCTTCTTCCTCTTTCTCCCTCACCTTTTCTCAAAACAATAAAAAATTTTTTTTTTTTTTTTAAGAATAAAAATATACATTTTAATCCTAAAGGAATAAAAAATGGAGGAAGTTCCTACCTTGTATTTTCCATGTGGGTACAATGTCTCAAAGGCAGATCTGTGTTCATCTTTTGGAGTTTGAGGTTTTCATTCAGGAGGATCCCAAAGAATCTTCATATTTGAGAGTAAATGAGATTGCTATGCCAGGGGAATCAGAGACATACTACTTATTTACCACAATCAAATTACTGCCATTTTGCTAATAACAGAATTCACATGCTTATATTGCAAACTGTTGTCTTGATAAGGTTTCTAGAAATAAAACATAATTTTGCATTGTATTGTTTCCAATCAATATAAAAGGATTTGTATCATTATGAGAAATACAATATTATACGTGGGATTGAATTACCTTAGAACTAAAGTAAAAATTAGGACTTTAGAAAGCAAATACAGATTAGGAAATCTTACCTAGGGCATATTTAAAAAGAGTCACTTTAATTAATTTTTAAAAGTCAACTTCATTGAGAGATAATTATATATGATAAAATTCCCAATTTTAAGGCTATAATTTGATGCATTCTGACAAATGTATACAGTGTCGTAACTACCATCACAGTCATGATATAGCTAGCTCGTTTCTATCACCCCTATACATCAATCCCACTCAACCACTGATCTGCTTTCTGTCACTATAGTTTTGCTTTATCTAAAATGTTTTGTAAATAGAATCATAAAGTATGTTTCCTTTTGTGTCTAGCTTTCACTCAGTATGATGCTTCTGAGATTCACCCAAGTTTTGCATGTATTGGTATTTCATTCCTTTTTATTTATTTCATTGTATGTCTATACCACAGTTTTTTATCCATTCACATGTTGGTGGACATTTGGCTTGCTTCCAGTTTTTGTCTTTTACGAATAGTGCTGCTATGAACATATGTGTGCTATGAACATATGTGGACATATGCTTTCATTTCTCTTGTGTACTTTAACTCTGTATGCTTACCTGTATTTCTATATTTCACAAGACTATAATGCTATACATATTTAGTTAAAAGAAATTGCAACCAAATGAGGAGGTGAAATAGTGGGAGTGGGAGGATTCTGGAAAGACAGGTTTTTCGTATGGATGATTGTTGGTGGCACTGCACTTTTAATAGTCAGATGTGTCTGAGATTTCCTGTTTTCCAAAAAGACTGAAGAGGATCCACTGAAATGAGTCAGTGGGAAATCACAGATGGCTTCAGCCAGTATACACCCATTGGCCTGGGTGTGCAGAGAGTAGATCCTGTTTATCGTCTGTGGAGAAGTGAATGGGAGGAAGAGATGGAGGTGGAGGCTAAGACGTGAAGAAGTGACATCAAGGGGAGAAATAGGGTATAGGAAGAGGAGGACTGGGGTCAGTGGAGGGTATTTAATTTGCTAAGGATGGGAGTAGTTTGAGGTGAAGGGGCCTGTAGAGAGGGAGAAGGTGAAGTGGCTAACTGGTGGAATAAGGCTCATGAGTAGGTGGGAGATGAAGGAATCCTGCAGCACACCTGGTGGTGGGGACTTTGCTAGAGGTGCCACCTCTTCAAGGCCTGGAGAGAAGGAAGAACTGGAGCAGGTGGAGGTAGGGTGACTGGGTATCAGGATCGTGAGAGGGCCTTTGTTCTCCCTGAGAAGTTCTTTGCTGAGTGTGGCATGTGGGGTTGAGCAGCAGATTTGAAGAGAGTGGTGAAGGTTTGGGAGCTGATTAGTGATAAGGGAATGGGATTGATAACAGTTGTGAGAACTCAACTCAGATTGGAAGCCATGAATTTGTATGAAACCAGTTTTGAAGGTTGTGGCTCCCCATTCCCACCTGCAACTGTTGTTCTACAGCCCAATATGTGAGCAGGGAAGGTGATGGACTGAACAATTGTTATAAGGCTAGAAGAGAATTGAAGCAAAGTAATTTCGTGTTTTCTGTTTCCAACTCTGTGCTTTATGGCTTCCTCTTTTCTATACCTTTTGTACACCTTTCTGAGATGTGGAGAAGTGCTCATGTGTTTTAAGTCTTTGGTGAAGTTGATCAAACATTTAACAATGGAATGCAATCTTTTATGCTATTTTACAAATTGTGATAAAATATGTATAACATATACTGCCATTTAACCATTTTCAGTGTACATTTCAGTGGCATTTATTACATTCACAAGGTTGTGCACCCCTCACCACTATACTACAATTTTAATTTGAAGCATGAATTTGTCATCTCTTTTCCTCCTTTTGTATCAATCCCGATCTATACATTCAACATAGTCCTTTACTGGATACAGGATTTGTATTTTTGAAATTGAGGTATTGATAATAGTATGTACTGAGCCTAACTTTGGCAGGTGCTGTGCAAGGTACAAGTTGTGGCATTAGCTTCCTCACTATTTAATTGTAATTATTTGTTAATATCTCTTTTCCTCACTAGACATATAAGGTCCATGACTGCAGGGGCTATCTATATCTGTCTTGTTTACAATTATATCTGTACTATTCAACACAGTGCTTGGCACATAGGTATTCAGTGAACTTTTTGTACAAATCAAAGTCCTTCACTGAAGAAAGTAATTTTTTTAGTAAGTTATTCCTAATGCTTCATATGAAGTAGGCAAAACTTGTTTTTACACATTAATACAGATTATAGGGCATGGCACATTCCGATGTGTAGTTAATTAGTAGAAATCAAAAAGGGTTTATATTTGCAATTTCATCTTGGAGGGTATTAGAGCAGGCTGTGCATTAAACAAATGGTTGCACAGAAATGGCAGCAGTAATCCTGAAGCTTGAAGGCTGTATGTTAATTAGGATAACTTGACAGAAAGTGAGTTAATCAAATTTGAGGGTTGAAAGAATGTTCCAATAATTTATGTTTAAGCACACTTCAAATATATCAGCAGGTAATAGGAGCTTTAGTGGCAGAATGCTCTAAAACACCAGTGGATTTTGTAGTTTACAGTAATGTTTTGAAGAAGGAAAACCAATAAAATGGTTTGAGGCTGTTGTATTACCCTATATTAAATAAAATACATTAGTTTAAAGTATTACCTCTGTTAAAGATAAAAAGATATAGTTTATTAATAAATTAAGAATTATTTTTCTTCTACAGTAATATATGAATGAATTCAGTAATATTTTTATTTATTTAAAAAATGCTTAAATGTGGGGGTTTCTCTGTTAAATGGCATTAGATAAATAAAGCAGTATCATTATTTCCCAACTGGCTTATGGTTAAATGAGGTAAAGGGGCAAATTACACATATAAAAATCAATTAGTAAATAATACATGTCTGCAAGAATAATCATAATTATGTTCTCTGATTCTGAAAGGTAAGGGCTCTGTGGATGTGTTTGTAGAAAAACCTATGGAAGCCCTTAAAAAAAAGTAAAAACTTCCTTCAGCAAGGTGTTTTTGGATCAGATGAAAAGAGAAAAGAAAGTACTATAAGGAGCTATATGTTGTAGTTCTATCATTTTCTTGCCCTTTTAATTCTCCTTAAGCTAAAACTGGAGTTTGGTTTTAGGAAGCAGAAATGGAAATGTTCTTATGTACCATCAGCAAAATACAGGGGGTTACTATGGCGTGTGTGTGTGTGTGTGTGTGTGTGTGTGTGTAGGAGAGTGGACAGACAGTAAGCATAGGTCTTTGCAATGGACTTCCTCAACTAAAAATAGAAAGAGGAATGTAATCATAAATGAACAGGGAGAGAGGGGAGTGGAGAGAGGAGGTGAGGTGGAGGGGCAGGGATAAGCAGAGCAGGAGACAGACTGAGGCTGCAGTCTGTGTAAATGCTGCTGCTTTGTCTCTCCATCACTATGGTCTGCCCTGTCATGAGGCTGGTGTTTGGCCCACTTTGAGTGAGAGAAGTTGGCTGTGTGAAGGCCAGATCTGGGGTCTTAGTGCCATGGGCAGGCTGCATCTTTGCCTGGGCTCTGGCGTAACAAGAGCACGGGTTTCCAGGGGACAGTGCCTCCTGTCATTATTTTTATTCCTGAGTTACCATGTTGAGTCATTCAGATGTCTGCTGTCCTTAGCTACTTAAAAATCAAGCAAGCAGTGTCCTCTGTCCCTTTTCTTTCCTTTCTTTTTTATTTCCATTTTGATTGTTATCCCTTCTCTTTATTCTAGTCAAGTGTACACATTGGAACATAACCGTTACCATTTCCATTAGTAAGCATAGGACTTCCTCCTTACCTAAATGATTCCTAATCCTGTGGTCTGTAATGGTGAATTAAGACATTTAAGATGTTGCATATACGTAATAACTTTGGTAAATCTCAAGAACATAGTATTGAGTAAAAATATAAAGTTGTAGAATGTCTAATAGTATACCGTTTACATTAAATTAAAAAAAACAGCCATATAAGACAGTTCTACCACATTTCATAGATTCTGAAACACTAGGATGTGAGATACACTGTTGTATTAATGTTCACGGAGGAAAGGGGAGAAGCTGCAGATTAAATCGTGATGTAACTCTTTATTATGCATTGTAAGATGCATCCCAAATTTAGAGATATTATAGTGTGAACAAAATATGATCTTAGAATTAAAGACATAAGGTAAATATATTTTATTGAAACATATGTAAGAAAAACACAAAAACATGCAGACAGATGTGGTTTATCCCTATGAAGAGAGGGAGGAGAATAGAGGACAGGAATGTATAAGGGGTTTCAACTGTAATTTATTTCGAAAAATGTAAAGCAACTATTGCAAAAGGTTAAGGTAGACAAAGTTGGTTGATAAGTTGCTGTAATTTTATGTATGCTGTAAATATTTCATAATGAAAAGATGTATTTAAAGCTACATAAAAAGCAAGTTGCAAAAACCTATACATAGTGAACCCTATTTTATTTTCTCGTAGTATTTGATTTTGTGTTCCTTTAGACTTTTTCTTATGTCCGTCATACCACAGTAGTGGGTTTTTGTTGTTGTTGGAAGGTGGGGGGCTTTTTACATCTTCATTTTTGTGTATGAATTAAAAGATGTATCATGTGTTAGTAATAATAAAATAATTTTTTTTTTATTTTCCCCAATAGAGTGCTTCTTCTTCATTCAATCCCTTAAACTTTATTTTGGCTGAGGTTTTTGAGTAGGAATGGTAGAGAGTAAGATGAATAGGATTGGCTGGCATTATTTCTTGCTGTTAATAGGTAAGTAGTAAGTAGTAGGTAGGAAGAAAATGTTTCTATCTGTACTGTTTCTTTGAAGCCATATTTCTGGTTGCTCTCTTATTCATCCTTGTTGTCATTCATTCACTCATTCATTCATAACTAAGAGTCATCTGGTGTCTAGGGAGGGGTCAGGTCTTGAGAAAAAGAATTATTGCACAAAAATAAGTATCATACTATTGTGCCTAGAAATCTGATAGACACTTTTGAAGTAGAGTCATGAAGCTTACAAACTCTATTTTTTTTACCCTTTTATTGAAACCTCAAAAGTGTTTCAGTTTGCCCTCGTACCACCAATGCAAGGACTGTGGTAGAATGTTTGCTTATTGTGCCTCAAGAACTGAGGCATGAAGGGACTGAGAAGGGTATCTCTTCTATCTCCCTACCTTTAGAGACCTTTCACCTTCTACATTCCTGAAAAGGACTATTTTTCATAGCCCATAATTTTAGGTTAGTAACACATTTAGGTGTTTTAGAGTACTTAGATTAAATAATAAGTTTGCCAAATCTGTTTAAAAATGCCAATTACAGTCACACCATTTGACCTAGAAGGTCACTCCCTAGGTCGGATCTTGCCTAATGATGCGTAAGAAAAAAAAGCTCTATGCATGAAGATCCTCACTATACCATTACTGTAAGAAAGTAAAACTGGAGGCGATGTAAGTGCCCTCTAGTACAGAATGGTGAAGTAAATAATGAATATCTGCTTTATGGATATGTTGTAACTGGAAATGGTGCCATAGAAAGTGTTTGATGGTAAAAAGAGCAGGAAGTGCTATGTGACTATGACTAAATGTGCGTGAATGTGAATAAAGATGAAGGAACATGGAAAAAACAAAACAAAAATCAAGTTACATTAGAATGGTAGAAGTTTTAGTAAATTTCTTCCCTCACCATTTGTAAATAATTTTGTACTTTTTTTTTTGAGGGGAGAGCCAGATCCTTTAAAGAAAACTTGAATTCCTGTTCAAGAAGATGGCAGATGGTAGGATGGGGGATGTTAGACAACTAAAAGTAGTGGCCCTTTTGAAGATAAAACTAAAGCATTTTAAAACAGGATTGCTTTAGCATTGCACACATTGATGTAATTTTATCTTTTAGAAGAAAGTTGGCCTTGTGCACTTGTGTGGAAATCAGAATATTGAAGAGGATTGGTAAAAAAAAAAAAAAAAGAAGTGGGAGGATCAAAGCCATTGTGACTGGCTTATTCTTCAGCGCTACCAAATAAGCCAAATTTTTGGACTGTTTGCTTTAGTCAATATTTGGTTATTTGCTTTGAAGTTATTTGTTTGCAATAATGTCATTAGCATCCTCAACAGGGCCAAAGGCTGACCCAGAGATGGCAGAACCTTAACTAATTGTATTATTTACAGAAGTCCCCCCATCCTTGGTTTTTCTTTCCATGGTTTTAATTACCCGTGGTCAACCACAGTCCAAAAATATTCTTTAAAAAATTCCAGAAATAAACAACACATAAGTTTTT
This sequence comes from Craseonycteris thonglongyai, assembly GCA_004027555.1. Taxonomy (NCBI): domain Eukaryota; kingdom Metazoa; phylum Chordata; class Mammalia; order Chiroptera; family Craseonycteridae; genus Craseonycteris; species Craseonycteris thonglongyai. The sequence continues at coordinate 12,042 of PVKE010032800.1, forward strand.
AAAAAAGATTTATTTCATTGTTTTTGACAGAGACAGAGAAAGACAAAGACAGAAGAGCCCAGAGCAGTCTCTATAGTTGTACATCATCAGTTTTCAACACGGGTTTGTTCCACACAGGTGGCTGGGGGCTGCGCAGGGCGGCAACTGGGCTGGGGGCCTCTTGCATGGGAGGCATGCTCCCTTGAGCTGGGGGCCGAACTGGGGTCCTCATGCATGGGAAGCACACCCCAGTTCAGCATATGGATCCGCACAGGCTGGGGCTAGGGCTGGGATTTGATCCTCGGTCCCCAGGGCTGTAAAGTAAGCACCTAACTCACCGAGCCATCCCAGCTTCCCCAATACATACGTGTTAAATCGTGCACCATTCTGAATAGTGGGATGAAATCTTGTGCCAGCTTGCTCTGTCCTGCCTGGGACATGATTCATCCCTTTGTCCAGCATATTCATGTTGGATATGCTGCTACCCACCCCTTAGTCACTTAGTAGCCTTCTCAGTTATCAGTTTTGGTATATATGCTGCCGAAGCAAGCACCATCTCAGTTATCAGATTACTGTCATGGTATTGCAGTGCTTGTGTTCAAGTAACCATTATAGTAGCTTAACACTGTTTTATAATGCCTGTTATTTGCCTTGTCATCTCACATAGGCATTGTATCATCTCATGTCATCACGAGAAGGGTGAGTACAGTACAATAAGATATTTTGAGAGACCACATTCACATAACTTACTGCAGCATATTGTTAAAATTATTCTATTATTGATTATTATTAATCTCTTACTGTGCCTAATTTATAAATTAGATCACCATAAGTATGTATGTATAGGAAAAAACAGAGTATATGTAGTGTTCAGTGTTATTTGTGATTTTAGGCATCCACTGGGGGTCTTGGAATGTATCCCTTGTGGATAAGGGAAGAAGGGGGGGCTACTGTACATAGAAACCAAATCTTTTGAAGGCATACAGGATTGTTTTTTTATATTTCTTTTTGACTTTCACATCACCACTGATTTATGACTGCCAAATAAAAAGTCCTATAGTTAACTCCTAGTTAAGTCATGTTGCTGTCATAGTTGGAATAATGTTGGTGATGGTGGAGGAGAAAATAGAAAGAGACTAATAGACTGAAAGAATTTTAGACCTCTAGGGCATTGTTGTCCAATTAACCCCCCCTCTTTCACTTTACAGATAAGTAAATAAATCCTAGAGATTCAGTAATGAACTTGTATTCAAGTACTCCAAATCTAGTGTCCTTTCTATTACATTGCAAGGAGAGAAGGAGGGAAAGGAAGAGCCAAGCCAAATTATTGACATTTTAGGGGCTACTTTTTCAGGAAGGACAGATGTTGGACTTGTTGTCATTATCATTCTAAGTTATAGTTTTAATAAAGACTACCATCCCACAATAACATAGGTAAAAGATATGAACAGACAATTCACCAAAGAAGAAATATAATCAACATGAAAAATATTCAATGTAATTGAAAATATGTAAATAATAAAACAAATCATATTCCTACCTCAAGTTAAAACATTTACGTATATACTTTGTTATTCAGACTGCTGCCCCTTTAGGACTTCTTACTGACAATAATCTTTAATTTTAGGAAATGTGTTATACTTTTTCCTATACTTTAGGAAATGTGTTATAGTTTTCTTCATTAAAAAAAAAATGATGCAAATGGTAAAAGACAAAGTACAATCTGATCAATAAATTCATGACAGTTTTGGTAGCTTTAAACCTCTTTTTATTAATTCATTCAGTCTTTTTTGGCACCCACTGATGAATGATCAATCTAGATGGTGTTTGCTGACAATGAACCGCTAAGGAAGCTGTGAAGGGCACAAAGCTGTTGAGAAAAAGTATCAGCACCTAATTGTACTTTCCTCTCCAAACCCACACAATTAGAGAAGCTGGTTTATATCTAAGGAAATGTCCACATCCCTATTCAGAAGGTATTTCAGGGTCTCAGGAAGACAAAGCCACGCAATGAGAATAATCCACACAGGATGGGGCCAAAGACAAGTAGTCACTGAAGGGCATGACTTTGTCCTGTGTAGTTCAGTGTAGCCACGATTCAGGGGACTGAGTGGGTTATCTGTCAGTGGCAAACATCTTTTGTTTCTATAAACAATGTTACATGAATTTTTATATATGTAAATTATTAATACGTTGGTAAACTTGTAGGTACAATCCTAAAAGTAAACATTCTGAGTAAAAGGGTATGTGCATTTTTTTCACACTTTCAAAAACTTTTTATTAAAAAAAAAAATTTATTTCATTGTTTTTGACAGAGAGAGACAGAGAGACAGAGAGAGAAGGGGGAGGGCATAGAGCAGTCTCCATAGTTGTACATCATCAGTTTTTGACATAGTTTCATACCACACAGGTGGGCGTGGGGCTGCGCAGGGTGGGAACTGGGCTGGGGATCTCCTGCATGGGAAGCTCGCCCGCCCGGCAGGAACCAAACTGGGGGCTCATCTCAGCTCAGCATGTGGGTGTGCAGGGGCCAGCGCCTAACCCACTGAACCATCCTGGCATCCCCCCAAAACTTTTAATTTAGAAATAAAATTGCAAGAATAAGAACAGTATGAAGAATACCTGTAAATCCTTTATCACCTCTTGTTAACAATTTACTTCATTTGCTTTATCATCCGCGCTTCTGTCTCGTGTTGTGTTTCTGTGGATGCATATACACACATATATTTTAGAAAAACAATTTTCTCAACTGTTTAAGAATATGTTGGGGAAGCTGGGATGGCTCAGTGGGTTACACGCTCACTTTGCAGCCCTAGGGACCGAGGATCGAATCCCAGCCCCGGCCCATGTGGACCCATATGCTGAACTGGGGAATGCCCCCAGTTCAGTTCTCACTGGAATGAGACGCCGGCCCAGTTCCTGCCCTGTGCACCCCTGTGCCCACCTGTAGAATGAAACTATGTGGAAAAGCCGATGATGTGCAGCTATGGATACTGTTCTGGGCCCTCCCCCTTCTCTCTGTCTCTGTCTCTGTATCTCTCTCTCTCTCTGTCAAAAAACAATAAAAATAAATCTTTAAAAAAAAAAAAGAATATGTTGAGTATATTATGGCCCTTCCCCCCAAATGTTTAAGTGTACCGGTATATTTTTTGAAAATAAAGATATTATCTTACATAATCACAGTAAGTTATCAACTTCAATAAATTGAACATGGATAACTTCTGTAATAAATTATCCATATTTCAATTTTGTCATTTGATCCAGTAATATCCTTTTTGGTCTGTATTTCTAATTTTAGTTAAAAATTACCATATTTTCTCCATAGAGGTGGTATCACCTTACATTCCTGAGAGTAGTACATGAGAATGTGTGATTTACCCTCAGCTTCACCAACACAGTGTGTTAACACTCTTTGACAATCTGTTAGAGAAAGAATGATATTTAATTATGACTTGAATTTCTCCTATTATGGCCAAGGTGGGTGAAGATCTTCTATTGTATAAAGAATAACTTATTTGTAGTTCCTTTTTTGTGAACCACATATTATAACTTTTGTCTATTTTTCTACTGGAATGTTAGCTTTTAAAATAATGATTTGTAGGAATTACTAATTTATTGAGAAACTCAGCCCTTTGTCAGTGATATGACTTGCAAATATTTTCCCATTTGTCATTTGCTTTCTGCCTTTGTGTATGGTATTTGTTGTTGCTTGTTTGCATTTTGAAACCGTAATGTACTGGCAGGATGAATTGTGACTATTTTAGATTATATTTAGATTTCATAATAGAATCCACAGTGTGCTTCAGATACCAGTAGAGCAATATATGAAAGGGAAAGACAGGTTTTCACCTCTTGGTATAAAGGGGTTAATAAACCTAATAAAACAGAACTCATTTATTTTGGACTTAAATAATTGCTACTATCTGCACTGTGCTGGGGCTCTTATCTCTGACTCTGAAAGGGGGAAAAAAAAAACACAGTTATGAGGAATATATTTAGTGTCTGAAACTTGATCATGTCCTGGCCCTACCCAGGACTTGAAATTTTGGAAACTAAACAACTCTGCTGGAGAGCACTCACCTTATTGGTTTGGAAACCATGTATTGGCATGATTTCTAGTTTTTATTTTTACTGTTTTGGATGTGTTTCTTCAATATTTTATGTATCCAAACTCATAATTTCTATGATAAAGGAATTCCTTTTCAAGCTGATTAGATACAGTTTTTAAATGTGAAGTTGGTTTAAACCATGAAGTAGTATTAATGGGGACATCTATCATAGAAATTAACTTAAAATGTTTAGAAATACAAAAAATGTGCTCATAACTATATTGCTTGTATCTGTTTTGCTAAAATGCGATTTGCGCATATTTTCACATTGCTGAATCACACTGCTATTCAGAGAAGCATGCTGACGCTGTTCTTCCAACATCCCTAGTTTGAGTTTCATGAAGCTTTTTTTTTTTTTTTTTTCCATTTCTCCTTTCTCTATGTGCAGTACTTTCTTAGATTCTTGGAAAAATAATCAAGACATTTCCTCTGGGCCTATTTATAATCACAGGCATATACCCAATGTATATTGGGTATATAGTGCTCATCAACACTGTTTTAAAATATGCATAAGCACACAAAAATGGGCCCCTAAGTCAGAGGTTAGAGTTGATAAAAGGCTGTTTTCCTATTGGTCACTGTTGTAGAGATTTAACTTAGCTTATGGACTAATTTAGAGCTAGATAACTTTGACAGCCATTGTATTTTCAAAATAATGCTTTCCTATAGTTAAGACTTTCTACACAATATAAATTTTGTACCTTAAGTGGAAGTACCAGTTGGAATCTATTATTGTATGCATATCTCCAGTCCAGAATTTCTAAAAAAAGCAGAGGCATACATAATGATTTGTATTTGTATATATATTATTAGATTTAGCAGACATAAAATTAATTACCCTTTCAAATTGCTATAAACGTTTTGAAACACTCAGTTTTCTTTAGTTACCTTGTGAACTGGCAAACATAGATTGGCCCTCATCCATGGACCACTTGAGGTGTTGGCCTTGATGACTTTAATTTGTGCTGTGACACAATAGGTACTATAGATTATTTGATAGCCTTTTAAAAAAGATTATGAACATCATGTCATAGTGCTGATTATTAGTATATGAACATGATAGTAGGGTTGTATCAATCACTATAGAGTGGGCAGTGCGAGATTTTTTTTTAAAAAGATTTGATTTGGTAGTATCTATTTTAGGATGTCAAGATTATTTTTATTCTTCAGAACTTCTGGTATAAACTGAACTACTCTGAAATGTAGCTTATTTTGTGGAGGATAATTTTAAAAATGTGTGTATGTGGAAATGAGGCAGGTAGGAATTTTATTTTCCTAATGGAAAACAATATTTTACCAAATATTTTTATTTGTTTATTCATTCATATATTTGGAATGTTTATTGCTAAGTGATCTTAGAGTATACAGTAGAGCTGGCTTCTTAAAACTCTAACCAAGCCACGGGGTCAAATAGCGTTACCTGTAAAATGTAATGACACACATGCTTCCCACCCCCTGTTGGGAGAGTTGAGATACCTTGGTTACCCTGTAGGCCTGGATTGGTTTAGTTTTATGACACTGGCATTATCAAAAATTCACTGTATTTGGAGGAACATAGTTTTTAGAGAAACTGTTACTCTTCTCCTTCCATTTAAAGCAGTTTAAGGAAACTGTGGAAAGCTACAGACTAATCTTCTGTTCCTTTGATTTTCACGTTACAACAGAGAACCAGGTAGGGCCAGCTTCCTGTGCAGTCACACAGGGCTCTGCTCTCAGAAGGGTCTCATGAGTGGTTTAATTCCTTGCTTTCAGAACCTTGAAATTCTTAATAATTTTTTATTTGGTGTTTCATAAATGAAGTTTGATGGGAAAATGGAGCCTGTGGTTGGAGTCAGTAGCCTTGGCTTCTCTGCCTCCCCAGGCCCCGCCTTCTGTCCTTGTGCCCTTCAGCTGAGGTGGCCACTGGGTCATGTCGAGGAGGAGGAGGCCTTGTTGCTGTCGTTCTTCATCTCTCCTTGAAACCTAGCTATAGGCTTAGGGAGGGTTGGGGGCTGGTGCCTTTGTCTGTCAGTGTTGTGGGGAAGCTTTTTGGTCAGAAGAGTAATCCTGCTGAATATACTATATTCCCACTATATATGGCACCTTCTGCTGGAACACATCTTTACTATATATACTAAGCATGCGATTTTTTTTTTTATTTTTTTTTATTTT
>PVKE010032801.1:0-18277 GCA_004027555.1 Craseonycteris thonglongyai
CAGTGCATAGTTATTTCTATTTTACTTTTTGACAGATAGAGAGAGAGACAGAGACAGAGACAGTTAGAGAACCGAACTGTGGGAACTCCCCAGTTCAGCACGTGGGTCCTGCCTGGGCCGGAGCCGGGATTCGATCCTCGGTCCTCATGGCCTCAAAGCGAGCGCTCAACCCGCTGAGCCGTCCCGGCTTTTCCCAGAAGAACATTTTAAAAGTTTGTAGTTACATGTTCATTAATATTTATTTTGAATTCGGTTTTACTGAAGGACCATTTTGCCTTAGCAACATAAAACAGCCACTGAACAGCCCTTAAAGATCTTAATGGGTCCTTGTGTTTTCTAACATTCAACATTAATAGTGAAATCAGATATAAATATTTCATTTATTGAAAGTCCTACTTTGTTACCTATTAGTAGTGAACAGTAATAATTCTTTCTTTCTCATAGAAAAAGAAATTACCCTTCTCACACTTTAGAGTTAAAAATGACAATGTAAGATGTTTCTTACAGATCAAAGCATTTCAAAGCTGAGTCGTAACTTTTTCATGTCTCTTTCTCTGTCGAAGTGAATCACAGAACTTCATGGTGGAACATCTTGGATTTCTGACTGAATGTAATAAATAGAAAATTCCTGTCTCTCCACATGGTTATATAGCTTGAATAAAAAATAAACCTCTATAATTGTATGAGATATTTCCTTATAATAAGTATATATACACATATATGTATGTGTATATTGTTTTTATAAGGATAATATTTAATAATTTTTTTGTGCAGTATAAATTAGCCTATTGTGCTTCTTAAACACTGTTTAACTATGGTATTTACAAAAAAAAAATAATTTGAAATGCTCTTCTTTCAGAACACAGTATATCATTAGGTAACAAAACAAATGGTAGAAATTTACTATAAAAATAATATATTGTGAAGTTGAATGACAAAAAAGGTTAATTTAAAATAATAAGAGATTATAGCCTATTTACTCTTGAGGTATGTGTTTAATGGGTACATTATCAATTTTGTTAGAATAATTTTGCTGTTTTGCTTTTTTTTAAGAGATTAGATGTCTAGAGAGCCAGAGTCCAAGATTAGTACAACTGTAATATTTCCAAGTCACTTTTAAATTTTTATTCAGAATGCATCATGTATTTCCCTATTTTAACAGATTGATAGTCAACTCTCAAAACAGTGCCACTTATTCTTTGCACTTTTATGGGAGTCCAGCATCATCCATTATGATTTTACCTTTGAGTATCACCTGCATACTCATATGATTATTATGTATCACTGAATTTCTTTAGAAAATGGTATCATTACAGAATAATAACTAAAGAATTAGCTCTATTCATCTAATATGAAGATTATATATATATTACAAGGTCTGAGAATTATGCTTGCCAGCTCATCTGAGAAAAAGTGCTACATACGAGTATTCACCCCAACCCCCTGAACCACTGGCCACCATTGACCTTTTAATGTTGCCCTGGTTTTGCCTTTGACATACTGATTAGTATATATTTATATTATATTCCATTATTTACTTTTAAGATCATGATTATGTCTGATAAATTCTTTTTATTGAGGTATAGTGAACACATTATATTAGTTTCAGGTATATAGCGATTTGGTATTTGTATATATTACAAAAGATCACTACAATAAGTCTAGTTAACGTTCATCACCATATAGTTATGAGAAGTTTTAAAATGTACTCTCTTAGTAACTCTCAAATATGCAATTCAGTATTATCAACTGTAGTCACCATGGCACATATTATGTCCCCATGATTTATTTATTTTATAATTTAAAATTTGTACCTTTTGATCTTTACCCATTTAGTTTGCCCATCCAAGCCTCTGGCAAGTTTAGGTTGCCCACCTAAGCCTATTGGTTCTCTCTATATAATGGAATGTTATTTATCCATTAAAAAAAGGAAATCTTGCCATTTGTTACAACATGAATGGACCATGAGGGTAATTTTCTAAGTAAAATAAGTCAGTCTGAGAAAGACAAATACGGTATGATATGATCTCATTTATATGTATAATCTGAAAACAATAAACAAAAACACAATCTCATAGATACAGAGAATAGATTGGTGGTTGCCAGATACAGATGACAGATGATGATAGATGATGTGATAGATGGGATAGATAGATAGATAGATAGATAGATAGATAGATAAAAAGAAAGATAATAGCTAGAGATAGAGACAGGTATAGGTACACACACACACACTTTCTTTATTGATTCATTATTTCAGTGGACACTTAAGGTTTTTTCACATCTTAGCTATTGTGTAAATATTGCTGCAATGAACATGGGAGTACACATATCTTTTTAAATTAACGCCATTTTATCCAGATAAATACCCAGAAGTGTAATTGCTGGATTGTGTGATAGTTCTATTTTTAATTTTTTGAGAAACTGCTTGCTTTTTTTATACTTGCTGCATTAATATACATCCCCATAAACAGTGCAGAAGGATTTTCTTTTGTTCACATCCTCATTAAAACTTGTTATTTTTTTGTCATTTTGGTGATAGTCATTCTAACAAATATGAAGTAATTTTTCATTATGGTTTTGATTTGTGTTTGATTTACATAATCATTCCTGATGGTTAGTGATGTTGAATACCTCTTCATGTACCTGTTGCAATCTGTATATCTTCTTTGGAAAAATATCTATTTAGATTCTCTGCCCATTCTTTAATTGGGTTGTTTTTTTCTTCTTTATTTTATTTATTTATTTTTTCTATTGAGTTATATGAGTTTATTATATATATTTGGATATTAACTCCTTATTTGATATATGAGTCCATTTGGTAGGTTGCTTTTCCATTTTGTTGATGGCTTCCTTTGCTGTACAGAAGCATTTTACTTTGATATAGTCTCACCAGTTTATTTTTGCTATTGCTGTCATTTCATTTGGTGTCAAATAAAAAATAAAAAAAAAAACATTACCAAGACTGATGTCAAAGAGCTTACCACTTATGTTTTCTTCTAGGAAATCTATGACTTCAGGTCTTACATTCATGTTTTTAATCCATTTTGTGTTAATTTTTGTGTAGTGTTTAAGATAGTGATCCAGTTTTGTTTTCTTGCATGTGGCTATCCAGTTTTCCAAACAATATTTATTGAAGAGACTGTACTTTCACCATTACATATCCAGGTCACCTTTGTCTTAAATTAATTGACCATGTAGGCATGGATTTATTTCTGGGCTCTCTATTTTTTTCATTGGTGTATATATCTGTTTCTTTGGCAATACCATAATATTTTGATAAATATAGCTTTGTATTATAGTTTAAAGTCTAGAAACATAATAACTTTAGTTCCCCCCTCCCTCCTCAGGATTACACTGGCTATTCAGGATCCTAAATTACAAGCAAATTTTAGGATTGTTTATTTTGCTTTTGTGAGCAATTCCACATGTGTCTTTAAATTCTCAAGGATATATTTTGAGTTTTTTCTAGGCTTCTTAATTCCAATAACATGAATAATGACCATAGCCCACGTAATTGAAACTTGCTTTTTCTCCTTCATATAGGTGATATGTTATCTTCATGTGTATTTTTCTTCTATTCTATGACATTCAAGTGGGAAAAAAAAGAATAATACCAACATTCTGCAAGGTTCTCTTTTCATATGTCATTTATTTGGTTCGATTTTTTTCCCCTGAACACATCTCAAAGAGGATCAATTTAGGAGTTCAACAAAACATAATCAGTATATCAACAAACTCTCACAGGAGAAAAAGTAACCCAAAAGGTAAAGATAAATATACAGAGGGTGCCAAGAAACATATACATATTTTAAGAAAGAAAAAAACTCTTAAAATTGTAATATTCAATATGTACTCATAATAAAAGATGAATACAAGTCACATTTGACTTCTGCAATTACAAGTTATGATCAAAGTTGTTACCATCAGTGTCCAGATACTTCTTATTATGGTAAATTACTACTTGAACAATGTTGACCAAAGTGTCCACTTGTATCTCATTGTGCATGCTGTTTCAATTTCCCATGCATCTCAGACTTATCACAAATGTACGCAATTGTTAGGTGTGTTGGAAGTTCTGTTGCATACTCATTCCCCCATTGTCATAGTACTTCTTGAATTTCAAATACCACTTCTAAATGCTCTTGCACACTATGACTGTCCTGCCTGTTGCATGGTGATGCTAGCATTCATTTGATTAACATCATCTTTTGAGCAACTGTCATACTAACATTGCTACTGTAATTTAATTTAACTTCAAAAAGTTACACACATATAGCATCTCTTAAAATGTGTATACATAATTTTGGCACCCCTGATATGTAATATTTGTTATTATATGTATATACTATATATTATATATCTATATTTCATCTTCTGAAAGGATGGTCTAAAAATAAATGTTTATATGAAACTCTTTATATGCAACTCTTTGAATATATTAATTAGATTAAAAATACATGGCAGGGTCTTTGAGTAACAAGAAGTTTAGATGAAGGAATAATTCCTGAAGGCTTGTTAATGAGCTATAGTGTAATAAATGGGATGATATTTAAAGTAAACCTTAAAACCAGAAACAGACCTGATAAACAAACAAACAAACAAAGAGATAAAAAGATGACAGAGAACATATAAAGAGGAAGACATGCTCCACAAAACATAGAATATGAAGAAACACATGTTTTTAGGGGGTAGATTATTTATGCCTAAACAGAACCTATAATATAAGAATGGAGAGGCAGATGAGAAACCAGACTACGCAGAATCTGTTTTTTTCATGTAGAGTACTACAAATGTTATTTTAGGAAATTACGTCTTCATTTGGTAAAAATACTGTTTGGGATATTATTCGTATAATGATTGCATTAAGTAGATTAATGTGTTTTCCGAGATATATCTTACTATATTTTTATTAAAATTCAAAAATGGTTTTATAAGTATATCAGTGTGTGTTAACTGGAAAATTCATCAAATTTTCACAAGTATTTTATTTTTATTTCTCTTTTTAACACTAAGAAGTATAAAATATTTATAGGCTAGCCAAAGTAAGTAATTGAAAGAAAACTTACACACAGCATCAAACCACACAATTTAAAACAGAATTTTATCTTCCTATAATTTTTGACAAGAGTATTTGAATTAGTTTGCCCCTGGTTGATAATAGCATGAAATAACAGAGTGAAGGGAGTGTGTTTGCTTTTCAGTGCCCTAATAATGTTGTTTTAAGTCTTTTCAATAAAGCAGAGTTATAAAAACCATTAAGAACAAATAGGAAACAAGTTGAAACTTGTCATAAAGTAAAATGGAGAGAAAAGCAAATAAACCAAGATGGTTGAGTAAAACAACATAATGAAAATTTCAAATTTAATTTTAGTTTACGGTCAGGTTACAAATAGCCCCTTTCAGTTTTGTTGTTGCTGATTGTATCAAATAGAAGTGTGCTCACATCAAATAAAAAAATAATCAAATAATATTTTTGACATTTAGAGGGCAATCAAATCAAGTTCATGGAGCACACAAATTTGGACAATCAAACTTCTGAAGTTCTAATTCTTCGGCTAGCCCAAGAGCAGAGAAACTTGAAACCACAGCTAATCTATACAATGAATAATCTACCTCTAATTTTTTATATTTCTCTATCAGACATAGACACTATTTAGGAGAGTTTAATTTTTATATTTTATCACCTTAATATTTTGGATTTTTCCTGAAAAAAAAAAGTTGTAGCAGATAGATCTTCTTTGTTGGACCTTTCTTCAGGAATCATTGCCAAAAGAGAAGCAGTATCTACATTGTTTTTCTGGACTTATCATTGGGACTTTATAATTAACTACAACCAGTTAGCATATAAATCAAAGAAAACAACTTTACTCCAGGACTCTCCTTTGAGAGTAAAAGTACTGCCTTCATTGGTTAGGGTCATTAAGAATGTAATGGCCTCTTAAGCCTGAAATCTAGAGGAGTGAATCAGAAAGTGCTAATGTACTGGTTAATGATGCCTTTGTGCTACCAATTACCAGCAAGGCCCATTGCATTAAAATGAACCTTTTTGAATTAAATGTTAGTATGGATATAACAGTCTATTTGTAGTTGTATGTATAGCTCCATATTTTTATAAAAACAATATTTTGTAGAATAAACGAATGAATTACTAAATAAATGGCATCAATATAAGATGTAACTATCAATGAATATCAAAATATCTGTAATTTATATTATAAATCATATTTTCAAATATGATTAATTTGTTGATGTCATAGTACATAATAATTATAAATTTTTTTTTTTTTTTATCTTTTCACATTTATAGAGAGAAATTATCTTTTTGTCTTCAGTGCATAGTTATTTCTATTTTACTTTTTGACAGATAGAGAGAGAGACAGAGACAGAGACAGTTAGAGAACCAAACTGTGGGAACTCCCCAGCTCAACACGTGGGTCCTGCCTGGGCCGGAGCCGGGATTCGAGCCTCGGTCCTCATGGCCTCAAAGCGAGCGCTCAACCCGCTGAGCCGTCCCGGCTTTCCCAATAATTATAAATTTTAATAACACCTCCCAGGAATGCATAACAGACAAATCCCAATTAAGAACATCCTATAAAAACCCTGTACAGCCCTCCTCAAAATTGTCTGTCATTAAAAAATTAAAAATTAAAAAATAAGGAAAGAATGTAAGTATGGAAATGGCCATTATCTTGAGGAACCTGAGAAAGCATAATGACTAAATATCATGTGGTTTCCTGAATGATATCCTGCAACAAATACAAACAACAACAATAATGAAATTAGGGAAAACAAATAAAATTCAAATAAACTCTAGAGTTTAGTTAGGAGTAATGAACCAATGTTGATTCTTTTGATTGTGGCACAAAATACCACAGTTAATATACCTATATATATATATACCCACATAACATACAATGTTAATAATAGATGAGTGAGGGATATACAGAAACCCTTGATACTACCTTGCAACTATTTTTATAAGCCTAAGACTATTACAAAATAAAGGTGTTATTCAGAATAAAATTTATTATTGAAACATATGTCTGAGATATAAAATTTTCCAAAGCACAGAGAAACATAAAATGTGTAATAAAATGAATGACTTAGAATCAACTCCTTCAGTTTAAACTATACTATTATAAGCATAGTACAGATTCACTGTCAGCCTCTACCAATTTCAGATTTATATTTATTGAATAAAAGCTAGAGTAAAATTTAATATATATATATAGCTGAATTTTCAGTACCAAACAAAACATCCATTTAGAAAGCTCAAACTCTTAAGCAAAATGAAATGTAAAAATATGCATTTTTATTTAATTAACTACAATAACTCAGTTCTGTGCATGAACCTATGACCAAAAACAGTAAAACAAACCAGTTATTTAGACTCTGAAAGAAGGCCAGATTAAGTAATTTTTATTTATTCAAGAAAAAATGTTCCCATATGTGGAATATACTACTGAAAATAACAAAGAAACAAAAACTCATGGACACAGTCAATAGTTTAGTGGTTACCTGAGGGTAAAGGGGAGGGAAATGGGGGAGATGAAATGGGGTACCAAATATATGGTGATGGAAAGAGAACTGACTCTGGATGGTGAGCACATAATGCAACATATAGATAATATAATGTAGAAGGGTATACCTGGAACCTATGTAATTTTTACCACTCTATGTCACCCCAATAAATATAACAATTAATTTAAAAAAATAAAACATAAAAGCAGACAGAGGGTTATGGAAAATAAAGTTATAATATTTTAAGGACATAGAGTAACAAACTAATCTGACAAATTTTTTCATAACTTGGAGTCTTAAACAAGCTCTTTCGATTGACACTTTAATGAATAGAGAACAGTAAATTTGTAATCATCAAACCAATTACTTATATGTTACCAGTTTTTTAAGTTGTTTCATTTGTAGAGAATCTATCATTTTATGGCAAATTGAACTAACAAAGTTTAAGTCAAAAATAATAAAGTAGCTTAATTGTCTTAGATTTACACAATAATCCTTTTAATACTGCCTTAGAACATAGATGCCAATATCTTTTAATGAAGTAATAGCACTTGGTATATCTTAATAGTTTCTCTACAGTAATTATAGAACTTAATAGACTAATCAGAAATAGGATCATGGTAAAAGAATGAAACTAGTATTAAAGTTACAAGTGAAAACAATTACAGAATATGTATTTTGCTTTTCTTGTATTAGCATGTTTTCTGCCATGTACATAGTCAACACTTTAAGTCAAGAAGATTAGCTTTGCTTTCACATAATTAAAACAAGTTAGATGAGTGTATGAGTGAATATTTTTACTGTAAATGGCATTAAAATTAAAGGGATAATAGGATTAATGTAATACTAATATACATCTTTATGCTTAAACTTCAAACCTCATAAGTAGTTATGAAAAAAGTGACAAGAGTGACAAAATATTTTTATCAATGGCACATGTTTTATCTTTGAGGAACATCGTGTTAATGAACAGTGTGGGTTACTAATAAATAGCAAACATTTTAAAATCTAATATTACTTAAGTGTTATTAATGTTATCTATATTACTGTTTTTGCATTATCAAATATGTTCTTCAAAATATAATATACCGGTAATATCCTCAAGTATCAAACTCCATGAAGTTAGCCACAAAACTATAATTACAACAGTGCCTAAGCTTTCTGACGCAGAGTATAGGAAAGACTAATTTCAATTTAATTCATAACTGTCAAAAACATGTACTGAATTGCAATAATGGGTCACATAATGACATTTCAGTTAATGATGGACCACACACGTATATTAGGGTGATCTGCTAAGACTGTAACTGAGCTAAAAATTCCTATTAAACATTGAACTTGCAGCTGTGGCAACATTGTAGTGTGGGGCATTACTGATGTGTTTGTGGTGATGCTTGTGTAACAAACCTACTACACTGCCACTTTTATTCAAAAGTATAGCACATGCATGCGTGTACAGTACATAATACCTGATAATGATAAAAAATGACCATGATCCTGCTTTATGTATTCAATATACTACACCTTATATTGTTATTACAGAGTGTACTCTTTCTACTTACTAAAAAATTTTATTGTCAGCAGCCTCATACATCTTACATCATCCCATCTCTGGATTGAATCATTTTCTCTTGTGCTTGGTTTAATTTCCTTTTGTTCATCGTGGCCCCTAAGTGTACAAAATTTACAGTTAATGTTGTCAGTAAGAGGCCATATTGAGTGATTGGCCCACAAATAAAATTAAAACTGTTTAAGGACTACAAAAGTGGAAAATAAGTGATGGTTATTGCTGGCCAGTCATGCATGTTTCATTCTATCATAACTTGTGTCTTAAAGAACAAAAACAAAATGAGGGAATCTCTAAAGGATCTCCTTCATTGAAGGCAACAAAACTAACAACACTTTGAGAAAGACTTCAAATATATATTAATATCATAGAGGTACTTTATGCATATGTATAAATAAAGAAATGTCTAATGACCTGGGTTGAAAGCCAGGCACAGAAGTGCTTCCCTTTCTGTACCATAATGATGACGACCGAAGCAAAAATTTGTGATGTTGAAAGTAAAGCCTTGGGGAAGCCAGGATGGCTCAGTGGGTTAAGCACTCACTTTGCAGCGCTGGGGACTGAGGTTCGAATCCCGGCCCCGGCCCATGCGGAACCATATGCTGAACTGGGGAGTTCTCCCAGTTCAGTTCTCTCTGTCTCAGTCTGTGTATCTCTCTCTCTCTCTCTGTCAAAAAATAAATAAATAAAACTTAAAAAAAAAAAAGTTTAGAAAGTAAAGCCTGGACCTTACTATGACGTTGAATTTACTGCTAGTACTTGATGGGTTAAATAATTCAAGAGTCATTTTTCATTACATCATTTAAAAGTAAGTGATGAGTCTGTGAATGCAGATCTAAAGGCAGCTGAAGAATTTTTGTAAACTCTAAATAAGCTGATTGTGGTGAAAATTACATGTCAGAGCAAAGATTAGGTATGAATAAAATCTACTCTGGAAACAAATGTCTATAAGTAGAACAAGTCAATGCCAGGTTTCAAGGGTTTCAAGGACAGGATAATAGTTGTGCTTGGGCGCTGTGTTGCAGTCTACTAATTGAAACTCATTTTGATATGGCACAGTGAGAACACCAGGCCTTTGCTCTTCTCAATAAGCACACAGTATCAGTGCACTACAAAAGCAATAAGAAGTCATAAATGACAATGCTCTTCTTCCAAGACGCCCTCCCAAATTGCTATGCCAGCAAAATGAAAAAATATTATTTGAAAAACAACAAACCTTTCAAGAATTTATTTATTGTTGATGATGCCCCAGAAAAATCACCATTTATTGTTAATCTTCATCCCAATATCAGAATGGTCCTTTTCCCTCCAAAGACTATTTTTGTGATTTAACCAATTAATTAAGGAGTTATAGCAGCATTTAAGACCTACTACCTGAGGAGGAACTTTTCTTAGACTATTTCTACAGCTGAGGAAGTCAGTGAGAAGATAATGATGCAACCATGGAAGGATTACATTTATGATTACATCAAGAAACTTGCTTAGTCTGGCAGTGATGTCACCAAAGAGTGTATGAGTGGCATCGGGAAGAACACACTCAAGAGGTTCATCCATGACTTTAAAGCATTTTCCAAGGATGAGGAGGTTCTACAAACCAACAAGCCTGGGTTTGATGTGGCAAATATTTGAACATGGGTGTGGATGAGGATGATATTGGGGAGCTCCCAGAGGTAGCTGACCAGTAAGGAGTAGTTGAAACTGGAACAGCAATGCATAGTGGAAGAAAAAAAAAATAACTGTGGTAGAAGAAAAAAATCTCCCAAGAGAATTTGCAATGAAGGGTACAGTAGAAGCTTTTGCAAACCTCAACAAGCTCCTTAAAAAGTTTAAAAATGTGTGTCCCAACATCAAATGGTTTTTCTTAGTAGATAGGAATGTTTCTGGTGCCTTCTTACAAGCAAATTTATTATGAAAAATAGAAGCAAACCATGCAAACTTACATGGAAATATTTCTGAAAAGAGTATTGAAGAAAAGTCTCAGGAAGGTCTTTTAAGAAGAATTTCAGAAGGCATTTTTATCACAAGAGATGACAGCTCCACGGGTGTTATTTTCCCTAAATAGTTTCTAGTGGGACAAAATGTGGATGTCAAAAACAGTGACATTGCTGAGCCTGACACTGTGTAGGCCTAGGCTAGAGTGTGTGTTTTTGCCTTAGTTTTTGATTTAAAAAAGTTTAAAAGTAAAAATATTTTAAATGTTACATCAAAAAGGATTATAGAATATGAATATAAAGAAACAAAATATGTTTGCACAGTTGTTCAAAGTGCTTGTGTTATAAGTTAAGTGTTACTACAAAAGAGTCAAAAGCTTTTTTAAATTAAAGTTTATAAAGTAAAAAGTTTTATAAACTAAGGTTAATGCATTGAAGAAAAAATATTTTTATAAGTTTAGTGAAAGCTGAGTTTACAGTATTTAAAGTCTGCAGTGATGTACAGTAATGTTCTAGGCCTTTGCATTCACTTTCCACTAATTCATGAGCTGACTTACCCAGAACAACCTCCAGTCCTGCAAGTTCTATTCGTGGAAAGTGCCTTATACAGATTCAGCTTACCATTTTTTTTTCTCTTTTATACCATACTTTTATGTCCTGTCTGTGTTTAGATATGTTTATATATACACATATTTACCACAGTGCTATGCTTGCACATAGTATTCAGTACAGTATAACATGCTGTACAGGTTAGTAGCCTAGGAACAGTAGGCTATAACAGATACCCAAACTGTGTAGTACACTACAGTACCTAGGTTTGTGTACAAGTGCATTCTATGATATTTACATGACAAATCACCTAAGAACACATTTCTCAGAATGTATATCCACCATTAAGTGACACATGATCATATCTGAATGTCTTTTTTCCTACTGTATTGGTTATGTATTGCTCTGTACAAATTATCTTGCAATTTAGTAGCTTAAAACAATAAGCATCTATTACGGCACACATTTCTGAGTGCCAGGAATTTGAGAGTGGCTCAGCTGGGTGATCTGGTTCAGGGTCTCTCACGAGGTGGCTTGTTGGGGATGCACTCCTCTCAAGACCCAAATGTGGCTGGCGAATTTACTTAGGAGTTCACTCACATGACTGTTGGCAAGAGGCTTTCATTTCTTGCCACACTGATATCTTCCTAGGTCTGCTCATAAAAGGATTTCCCCCAGGTGATTAAGCCAAGTGAAAGGGAGGGTAGGCGAGCCAGAGAGGGTCCAAGACAATATTCATAGTTTTTATAACCTAATCTCAAAAGTGGCATACCATCACTTTGTGCCATGTTCCATTGTTCACACAGACCAAACATGGTACACAGGGAGCAAACTAGGAGATTATAAATACCAGGGGATGGGTATCTTTGGAGGTCATCTTGAAGGCTTGGTACTCCAACAACTCATAATTCTTAAAGTGTTTATGGTTCTTTCAGAATGTGTGCAGTACCTATACTATATTGCTAAGAGCTGTTCATTCTAGACCCAGTATGTATAATAATAGGAAACAATGGTAGTATTCACTATATTAGTCTATAATCGAACTTGATATTATGATAACACTGAAAGTCTAACAATGGTTTCTATTACCCTTATTCTAAAGTGATTGATAGTCCATCTTATCTATTCAATTAAACTATATGTAAAATACCCTCCATTTAAAGGTAGTTTAGTAGTACATTATGAGGTGAATAGAAGTATAAGGGAAACTTTTTTTTTAGGATTTATTTTTTATTGTTTTTGACAAAGAGAGAGACAAAGAGACAGGGAGGAGAGGGAGGGCCCAGAGTGGTCTCTGTAATTGCACATCATCAGTTTTAAACATAATTTCATTCCACACAGGTGAACGGGGGACCACTTAGGACAGAAACCACACAGGGGGCCACTCACATAGGAGGCACACCCCCAAGAGCTGAGGGCCAAACCAGGGTTCTTAGACATGGGAAGTCTGCCCCAGCAAGAACCGAACTGGGGGGTCACACCACAGTTCAGCATATGGGTCCATATGGGCTGGGGCCAGGATTCGATCCTTGGAACTCGGGCTGCAAAGCAAGTGCTTAACCTGCTGAACCATCCTGGCATCCCCAAGCATTTTTGATTAATTGTTTAAGTGAAGAATTGTTTGTTTGTTTTTTATTGTTACTCAATTTACATTGAACAAGCCAAAAGTTTTGACTTCTATATAATAGAATGGGTCTAGTTTCTTAAAAGTCAACCATATAATTATTTGACTATTGAAGTTTGGTGATTACCTGAGTGAAGGGAAAGGGAAGAGTTGCAGGGGGAGGTGGGAGTGGGCACCAGATGTGTGGTGGTAGAGGGAGAGCTGATTCTGGGTGATGAACACATAATGAAATGCATGGGTGATGTGATGTGGATATGTACATCTGGAAACTATCTAATTGTTGACTTTGCCAATCAATGTCACCCCAATAAATTTAAAAATAAAAAGATAAATAAAATAAATAATAATTATTATTATTATTTGACTATTAAAATGTATATCACTTAATTATTTTTTATAATGTAATTATAATTCATCAAAAAATTGTATTGCTTTGGGCATTAAAATACATTTGTTTTAAAAGTAATTTCTTACAGTGTTCTACAAAGTGATTAAAAACAGTAAATTCTGAACTAACATTTCTGTTAGCCAACTTAACTCTGGCTTACTTTTCAAAGTATTATTCAAAAGTACATTATAAAAGGTGTAATCTTTTTGATTTGATAAATTCTGAAGAAAACCAAACTAAATAAATTTCAAACATCTGTGCCATTACAATAACAATTTTGAATGAAAGAAAGACAATAATATTTTCCATTCTAATGTTTCCAAAATATGTGCTTTCCTATATTGCTGTGTTGCACTGGTGCACTCATTGCCACTATGGGGAATTTTAAAAAATAGTTATGAGCTGTTTCGAGAATTCAATAACCTGGCAACCTGCAGTTTATGACAGTTAGAGCCGTGCTAATCATTTTGAGAATCATTCAGATATCATTGTATAATACTAGTGGGAGCGGAAGAAGCAAATTATTTAACTTTATATTATTTTAATCTTATAATTAAGTAATTGGACTTGGAACAAACAATTTACTACTTCCGTTTTAATTAACATTTCACTATATAACTATAGTACTCACAGAAAACACCATCTTCTACATGCAGAGCCAATTATGATATGCATTATTGTAAGTAATAAAGTGTTTTACTAATCAAACATTTATGTGGATCAGACATTTTTATCTAATGGCAATTATAAGAAAAAGAACCAGGTTACCAATGACAAATTTTCTTAATTAGAGTTGAACATGTCCAGATTAGTCACATTTTGTGTTCCTGCTTAAAGTATTGTTTCCTTAGAGAAACATATTGCTTTTAAAATTCATTTAAATATTTTAAGATTATGGTTAAGAAATGTTATTCTTATTTAGTACTCTATTATGATGATGTGGTTTTATTAGTAATACTATAGTTTAAACTTTAAAGTATGCAACTTCTTCAGTTGGTGGACAGATTTATCTATTTAGCAATAGAGTTTTTACCAGCATAAAGGAACTATAAAGTACTAGAATTCTGATTTGTGTTTTTAATTTAGAACACCCTTTGCTTAGATTACTTACACAACAAATATATCATGAAAGTTCTCATAAATAATATAGAACAGTCAGAATAATCTTTTTCATATTAAATTAACATTTGATTCAATCTACATGAATCAAAACCCTATGCTAATGGAAGACCATATCACTCAGGTTTACAAATACAATATTGTGAGTAAATATTTGGATTACTGAAGTATTTCATAATTAAAATCTCAGTAGGACTTTTTGGCTTTGGAAAGATAACTTGTTATAATTATAAAAGCAGTATATGCCCGAGCAAAAAAAAGAGTGATATGCACAGAGCTACACTTATTACTTTTCCTTCCACAAAATCCTACTAAAACATTAGATGTATTAGAAGGAGCTGGCAAAGAAGAAAACTTTCGAAATTAGTTACCTAAGTCTTCATCACTGGAAGATGAGATAAAATGTGGACATTAAGCCCAAGATAAGTGGAAGTAATCAAATAAAAATGGATGTCAAGTATGAATAGATGTCAATAAAATATAATTAAAAATAAAAAAATAACAAAAAGAAAATTTAATTATTTTTTAATATTTATTTTATTGTTTTTGACAGGGGCAGAGAGAGACAGAGAGAGAGAGAGAGACAGAGAGAGAAGGGGTAGGGCCCAGAGCAGTCTCCATAATTGTATGTCATCAGTTTTCAACATGGTTTCATTCCACACATGTAGGCGGGGGTTGCACAGGATGGAAGCTGGGCTGGGAGTCTCCTGCATTGGAGGCATGCCCCCTCAAGCCAGTGGCCAAACTTAGGGGTGAGGGGCAAGAACCAAACTGAGGTCTTCCCACATGGGAAGCACACCTCAGTTCAACAGATGGGTTCACACAGGCCAGGGCTGGGATTTAATCCATTGTCCCCAGGGCTGCAAAGCCAGTGATTCACCTGCTGAGTCATCCTGGCTTCCCTTAATTATTTGAAAAGTTTAATAAAACTGATATTCCTTTGCCAAAACTAAACTTAATTTAAAAATAATAAAAAATATAATATCTGGAATAAAAGAGGAAATATTCTTGGTGCTAGTCATTACAAAGATAACAAGAAAATATTATAATAACATTTATGATACAAAGTTGGCACTTTATCAAAAATTTATCAAATGTTTAAAATATATAATCAAGCAATATTGACATAGAGAAATAAAAAAAAACACTATACACCCCTAAGTCATTTAATTAAATTTGTAATGGCAACACTTTGTACAGTTTCAGCCCCAGATAGTTTTGCTGGTAAATTTTTCCATATTTAAGGGTTATTAAATACCAATCTGAGACATTCTTACAGCAAATAAAGAAAAATAAACTATTTCCAATATTTTTTTATTGTTAAATTTATTAGGGTTACATTGGTTAGTAAAAATTACACAGGTTCCAGGTATACAATTCTTTCCATCACCATATATTTAGCTCTCTCACCCCTCTCACCTCTCTCACCCTACCCTGAGGTACCAAACTATTGACTATATCCATGAGATTTTGTTTTTTTTGTTGCTTTCAGTTTTATATTCCACATATGAGTGAAGTCATGTGTTTCTTAAATTTTTCTGTCTGGCTTATATCACTGAGCACAAGAATTTCAAGGTCCATCCATGTTGTTGCAAATGGCAGATTTTCATCTTTTATCATTGATTAGTAGTCCAGTGTATATATATGCCACCACATTTTTTTTCCCAGTCTTCTATCGAGGGGCACTTTTGTTGTTTCCATGTCTTGGCCACCATGAACAGGACTGCAGTGAACAATGGGGCACATATGTTTTTATGAACTAAGGTTTTCAAATTTAGGGGGTAGATACCCAGAAAGGGGAGTGCTGGGTCATAGGGTAGCTCCATTCCCAGTTTTCTGAGGAATCTCCATGCCGTCCTCCAAAGTGATTATACCAATTTACATTTCCACCAGCAGTGTATGAGGGGTCCTTTTCTCTCCACAGCCTCTCCAGCACTTGTAATTCTTTAGGTTTTTTTTTTTTGGTTATAGCCATTCTAACAGGTGTGAGGTGATATCTCATTGTGATTTTGATTTCCCTAATAGCTAGTGAAGCTGAACATTTTATTTTATGTTTATTGGCTATTTGTATGTCTTTGTGGTTGAAGTGTTTGTTTAGGTCTTCTGCCCATTTTTTAATTGGATTGCTTGTGGGTTTGTTCGTTTTTTTGTTGTTGTTGTTGAGTTGTACCAGTTCTTTATATATTTTAGATATTAGCCCTAATTAGAGGCATTGTTTGCTAATATTTTCTCCCAATTTGTTGGTTGTCTCTTTGCTTTTTTGATGGTTTCCTTTGCTGTAGAGGAGCGATTTAGTTTGATAAAGTCCCATTCATTTATTTTTGCTTTTACTTTTCTTGCCTTTGAGGTCAGGTTAATAAAGTCCTCCCTGAACCCAAGGTCTATAAATTTAGTACTAATGTTTTCTTTTATACAATTTATTGTTTCTGGTCTTATTTCGAGGTCTTTATCCATTCTGAGTTAATTTTGGCATATAGTGACAGATCACAGTTTAGATTCATTCTTTTGCATGTGGTCTTCCAATATTCCCAGCACCATTTGCTGAAGAGGCTTTCTTTTTCCCACAGTATATTTTTCACTCCTTTGTAAAAACTAATCTGTCCGTATATTTGTGGGTATATCTCTGGGTTTTAAGTTCTCTTCCATTAGTCTATGTATCTGTTTTTCTGCCAATGACAAGCTGTTTTGATTATTGAGGCTCTATAGTATAAAGTCAGAGAGAGAGAGAGATGACCACAGCTTTATTCTTTTTTGTTCTCATACCAAAACCAGATGGTGTTATTTAGAGGAAAATAGGGAAATTAAAGATAATTCTCCTTACAAAAATATACAGAAAAATCCTTAACATTATTAGTAAATTCAACCAAACAGTATATCAGATTGATAGTACATTATGACCAACTGCGATTTTGCCAAGAAATGCAACAACGTCAGTTTATTTTGAAAACCATGTTAAGTACCCATAATTAATGAAATTCCAGATTACCGTAATAGTTATAGAAAAACAACTTGTCAAAACTTAACTACCTTCCTTATAAAAAGGTTAAAAAACTAGGAAAAATTTTCAATTTTGAAAACATAACATAAACCCAAAAAATTAACACTGAATTTATTGGTCAAATACTAAGCTTTTTAGTCCTAAGGTAAGAAAACAAAGCAAGGATAACCATTACAACTGATTCTATACAGGGCTGTTATAATGAGGTCCTAAGCCATATCCATTAGTTAAAAAAAAAAGAAAGAAAAATGTGCCCGGGCAATTGTGCCCCGTCCAGCGGGGCACGACAACGCGGTCCGAGGGGGAACCTATGAAGGACAAGAGACAGGAGACACAAAGAAATGGAGGCAAGACAGGATTCTGATCAAGCCTCAAAACTTTATTTCGGCTACAGCGGTATATATACAGTAGGGACAAAGGAGGGCAGGGCTGTCTGCTTAGTGAGGTATTTGTCACAGGGTGATTGGTTGTAGGGTAAGTGGCAGCTCAGGATTGGTGGAGGATTCGCGGGCTCTAGCGGGCAGTCCAAGCAAGGGAGGGGTGGGCTATGCGTGGGAGATACTATTGAGTAACAAGT